>APFE031588377.1:0-19511 GCA_000404065.3 Pinus taeda
CATTCATCCTCTGTTCTTCCAATTTCCTCCTTTGAAAGTCTAATTCTCTATATAACTCAATGATTTTACTTGGAGTGGGCTTTGGAAATTTTATGCGATCTTCCATTTCCTCACATGGTCTTTCTTCTGCTAAATCTTTCTTAACATCCTTCAGTAGATGTTCTTCCTCTTCTTCCAAACCTGCAATCACACACAAATCATTAGTTTTAAAATCACAAGACCTTACGGTCTTATTTGATGTTTCAGTCATCAAGTCTTCGGGCTGCTTTGAATCATTCATATGATTCAACTCCTCCAGCTCTTCATCACTTTCAAAAAGTAATGGTCCACTCTCTGGGTAACATATCGAAACTTCAACATCTTCTTCAGCTTCTTCATTTTGCTGTAGCTCAATTCTTTCGAGCTTCTCTATTCTCTGTCTGGCATCAGTAACCCATTCAAGTTCTCTTAGTTCCTTTATCAACTGCATATTTACCTGATGATTCCACTTCTCTTGTAGCCTCTGCCACTTCAGCTTCTTTCTCATGACATAACCACGCTTCTGGTCTTCCTCATTTCTCTGCAACATCTCCATTAAAACCTCAAGCTGAACTGCTATCTCAGCCTTCTCCCTCTCATATTACTCTTTGCTTAACTGTCTCTGTATGCCAATTGTCTTGGCATCCTTCTTCTTTTGTCCTCTACTATGGTTGATTTCAGAACCTCTGTTTTGATTGTCACTAGTCATCATTCTTTCTATCTCTATGAGTCCCTTACTCACTTTACTATGAGTTGCACTAAAGCCTCTTCAGCAGCAAGTCTTGTCTTGCCGCCACTTACCTCACCAAGCTCTCCTCACTCAGTCTTTTGGCAAGCAATTGGTTCTCTATCTCTGGAACCTTCTTTGAGCACTTCTCTTTGCTCTTCCTGGCTTCAACTCATCTGCCTGTTCACAACTGTTCTCCTTTTCCAATCTCTATTGGAATTCCCAAGGTTCTGCCACTTCCACCAGCTTTCGTTATCTGTTAGCAATCTTAATCACATTTCCTTTTGGGAGTTTGCAATAATACTTCAATGCAAAGACTACAATATTCTATTATTCAAATCCAAATAAAACCATATCATCTTACCTCCAAGATCTCGGCTGATCTTGTCCTTCCATTCACCTGTACTTCAATCTCATCATTCTTGCAGTTCTGTCCAACAAATCTTTATGCTTCCTCTGCAAAATTTCACTGTCAATTAGATTTTAAAATCTGATTCTCTCTTCCAACCTTCTGGCTTGATCTGGCAAACTTTAGCTGTCAACAACAATTCTTTCTTTGATGAGTTTCTTCTTTGCTGCAACCATCAATCCTCAATCTGTTTCTTGTCAGTAAAATTCAAATCAAAATTAACCAAACACAATACCTGCACAATCCAAGTGAATTTCCATTCCCCAAAATCGTTGTGGATTCTTTCTGTCTCTGCAATCTCTGTTTAATTCTACTTTACCTGCCTCTAAGAACTTAATTGTTCTTCTCCATTCTCTCAGTTGTACTCTGGTTGCTTGACTTTCAGATTAGAATCTGATCTCCTTTACCTGCATTCTGTTCACTTGCAATTGTAGATTTAAAATCTGATCTTCACATTCAGAAATACATTTCAGTTCAACAAACCTTTTGTCTTAAAACAAACATATTTCAACAGAGCCAAGCTCTGATACTGAAAATTGACGCAAGCCTAGAGCTTGCCATACCCAGGATCATCAAATAACCATGCTTCAAAGAATGCATACTCAGCAAATTCCCAAACTTCAAACATCAATCACTGGCAAATTCATCTTTCTCCCATTTCAACATGCAGAAGCTTTCTTTCATATTTATGGTTATAAAACTCTTCCACAATAATCATTTCTCAAACATCAAATTATTTATCAATCATATTTTACTTGCTTCTTAACACCAGAACTATGCCTTAAGTCCCTCATTTATTTTATCTCCAACATTCCTCATGTGTTTATACATCATTACAAATTCTTCCTGCATGTGTCGGATTCAGTTAAATGCGCCCTTGAGTTATCATAACAAATTAACAAAGTTATTTAAACCCCAATTTAGAAGTCAACCGACTAAATTGCGCCCTTCAATTTGCCACAATCCTCATTATTATCATAATGGAACTCATTCAAGATTCTATTATGAAGCCCACTCAAATCTTCATATAAAACTTTATACAAAAGTATAGCTCCATGTTTGCACACTTTCATACCATCATTCATATGATCATTCAATTCAAACTCATGTGCCTTTTCAAATTTCATTCACAATCAAACTTTAATCAAACAAATGCGCCTATGGACAAGTGAGATTCGAACTTGACCATAATACCCAGCATTCTACTTCATATTCAAAATATCCAGAATTCAATTTCAATTCTCATTAAATTCAGTTCATACCTTGACCGAATCCATCTCTAAATTTCATATTAACTTCTGGGTAAGTTGAAGATCGCCCTTAGCAATTCCTGAATTGTTTTCACAATTCATCTTCTGTCATATCGATTTCTGGCTTTGTTTGAAATCGAATGTTATCCGGAATGTACTTACCAGTTCTGCGTCCAACGCTTTTACCATATCATTTCGTTTACATATATATCAACGCTCTCTCTGCAAGCTGCATGGAAAATCAAATGTTAATCAGGATTCCCATCTGGCAATTTCATAAGACAAATTACCCTCGAGCCAAAACTGTTTTTTTTTAATACAACACAGCAAGAAATCTTTAACTATTCTGGCCTTGTCAGATTTCACTGAAACAATTCTGGAAATTCGATTTCTATCCTGAGAAGAGAGAATCTGACTCAATCAGCATTTGCTCACAGGTTGTTTTCATAAATCACTTCCACTAATCGACCCACTGGTCTTCTGCACCTCCACAAAGAATAATCTTGCAACGTTCACCGCTTCTGCATCCAGTTATCAACATTCCGCTCCAATTCACCAATCGATTTCACCATAAAAACTTCTGGATGTTACCTCAAGCTCAAACACTGCAAAGTAGACCGAATTTTATTGGAGTCTCTGTTCCACCTGCAGATTAAACACTTAATCGATTTACCAGTTAGCGCCTCCAAACTCTGATAATATCGATCCTCCTACACATTGAATTCAGTTTTTATATAAGACTATTCCGGCAATCAATTCATTGCATCAACGCATTCACTGTCAATTGAACACACAGTTCTTGAAATCGAACTCCCTTTGATTGATTATAAGCTTATGAGTTTATATTTACTGGGCACTCTCAACGCACAACGAATAGCAATTCTGCTATCAACCCCTCAAGATTTCAAAAGCTTGACACTGCAAAATTTTATTAAAATGTTGGTGCTCTCCTCTTTTCATTTGCAATTAATCGAATTTAGATCGATCATTCATACACAGATAACAAGTGTTATATTAATCCCTTTTAGATTGGACATCTCGCAATTTCTTTCATTACAGGTTTCCTTTGGTCGATTTTCCAACAATCAATTCCTCATATATAAACATTTAACCAGAATTAACTATAACTTCCACAACCAATCACCAAATGTATATATATATAATCTGAGATCAAAACAAGATTACTTACAAATTTTATTTGGCCTGATATTCCAAATTGTTGGCCCTTACAATTTACCAAAGGCTTACAGCCTTGGTTGTTCCAAAACAGCTCTCTACTCTTCTCACTATTCTCAATCTCAATGTCTTTTTCTCACAAAACCCCTTCCTACTTATACAATTTTAAAAATCATTTAATTAAATTCTCAATCCCTTAAAATCCTCAACAAACCCCTAAATTTCTCAACGCCCCTAAAGGATAGGTTTTTATCCCTAAAATCCTTCAATTTATTAAATTTCCTCATATCCTTTTATTAATAAAAAGATATTTACATAAATCCTCACCTTCTCCTATCTAATTCAAACTAATTAATAAAATATTAAAAATCATCACACCCCGTATTTACAAATGGAGAAAAAGGTACTTGAGGCTCCTGCATAATAAATCATATATCAAATAAATCATACATAAAATATTTTAATCAACAAAACATATTTCATGTAGTGTTTAATATAAATAAGTCTATCCATCTAACTTGAAATGTGATAATATTACATATTGTTCATCAATAATACTCCATGGAAATACAAATAAGGCCTCAATATAAGTAGTTGTCTAGGTAAAAACATGGTATAATGTGGTAAAAAAGTGAGGGTTAGTCTTGATGTCAAGTATCTAAATCCTCCCATTTAGCAAACCTTGGGCTACACTTGTCTCATAGGACCTTAAGCTAGTTCACCAAGCAACTTTTAAAGAGATTTTGAACTGTTGAAATCTACAATCAAATATGTATAATATTCCAACAATAATGATTCCCATATCTAATACTTGCGATTTCCTCTATTGGAGTTTGTGGGATTCATCAAAAGCACAATGTCAGAAAATATATAGGAAAAACATCATGAGTTTTATGTAAGTGGGATTGTAGTAAAATACAATAGGAAACTCATCTAATTTTCTCTTTGATCCTAAAAGGTCCTACGAATTGGGGTGATAACTTTGTCACTTTCCCAAATTGAATGTGTTCATGTTGGGTTGGATATGAAACATAGTCCCCCACCTTATATCTTCAATTGGTCCTATGTGCATAGACAACTCTTCTACCTATCCCATGGTTCCTTTAACCTTTATCAAACATTAATCACTTTCCCCTCCATTTCTTGTACGAATTCAAGTACTACTATTACTTTGTCCTCCAATCTTTCACAATTTAACAGTGTCCTGCATGGATTCCCATAAATAGCTTGATAAGGAGGCATCCCAATCAAATTGTGGTAACTGTTGTTGTTGGTGAACTCTACCAATGGCAAGTACTCCCATTGAGTTTGGTTATCCATAACATATAATATAAGCATGTCTTACAGAACCTGATTTACTCCTTTAATCTACCCATCTACTTTTAGATGATATGCAAAGCTCAACTTCAACCAAGTCCCCATTGTTGACTACAAACTTGTCTAAAACCTAGATGTAAATCGAAAGTCTCTATCAGAATCGATCTTTGTGCGTAATCCATTTAGTCAAATAACTTCACTTATAAACACTCATGCCATATTGGTGACATCATAAGTGTCCCTAATTGGGATAAAATGGGCACTTTTGGTCAATTTATCAATTATGACCAAGATGGCATTGTGCCGTTGTGACGTGAGTATCAAACCTACAATAAAATTCATAGAGCTGATTATCATCCATCTATTTTGATATAATTTTTTTATGGTTTTATGTATTATTTAGCCTTAGGAACACCTCTCTAAGTCATTTATGACAACATTTTCTCATATAACTAATTTGGAAAGGTATTTTATTGATCACCTATCTATCTCACCTATGTATTTGCACCATTTTCCATTTAAATAAAGAGTGTAAAGCAACCCCACCTTCCAATTGGGTTTTCTCTCGAGAGGGTTTCCCATGTCATATATTGTGTCATTATGGTTTATGGGTGATTATTTTTATGTATTATTTGTTTCTGAATTTTTAAATTTTGCATGAAATTCACAGTAAACAATAACTTGATAGTTCTATAAATCTAAGAAAAATTTAATCCTCATAGTATAGGTTTAAAAATTAATAAATTTTCCTTTTTAGATCTAATGTGATGAACTATCGAGTCAAATATCCATTAAAACTTACAGATCATAGCAAGTCCCTCCACCAAGATTGCCAAGGTTACATGTGTAAAGATAAGAAGAACAAACTAAAAGTAGTTCCTTTTCTAACAAAGAGTTAACATATTCAATGAAATATCTAAGAAATAGTCCTTCTCTTAGCAACGAGTCAATAACTATAATTTGAAATTAGAAAACAAGGATCTTGAGGGAAATATATGAGTAATGTGATGTAATGGATCAACAAGCTCTAGTTTCCTTATTATTCTATCAACCTACTTGTTTCGAAGAGGCAATAAAGAAGAGCATTGGATACGAGTCATGAATGAAGAAATTGAAGTTGTTTAAAGGAATGAGACATGGGATATTGTTGACCTCCCAAAATATAAAACTAACATTGGAGTGAAATGAGTGTATTAGATGAAACTGGACGAGAAAGGAAAGATAGAGAAATATAAGGCAAAACTACTTGCTAAAGGGTTTTGTTAGCAACTAGGTAATGGATATGGTGAGACCTTTGCTCTAGTAGCAAGGTTGGATACTATTAGAGCTTTGATATCCATTGCAACCCATAACAAATGGCCAATTTACCACATGGATGTGAAGTCAACCCTCTTGAATGGAAATTTACAAGAAGGGGTGTATGTATATCAATCACTAAGATTTGAAGTAAAAGGTTAAGAGTGCAAAGTGCACAAGCTGAATAAAGCCTTATATGGCTTGAAGTAAACTCCATGAGGTTAATACAATTAGATTGATTTTGATCAACAATGGGTTCAACAAGAGCAGCAATGAGCTTCTTCTTTATACCAAATTAGATCAGTGAGTGAAGATTCTCATAATTTTACTTTATGTTAATGATATGATATAACTTGAGAATTCAACATTATATGAATTTAAAATAGAGTTTGATTTGACAAACCTTCGTTACATGAAATGCCTAAGGACTTTCACTCAAAAGTTGGAAAAATAATTTTGATGTATATTGCAAGTATAATTGACTATGGATTGTGACAAACAAGTCCTGAAGATAACACACTTACAAGATACATAGATAATGAATTTGTTAGTAGTATTCATGATAGGGAAAACACCCATAAATATGTTTTCCATTTGGGCACAAGTTTGATCCCATATGTTTGTAAGAAACATCCCATGATCTCAATAATTTTCACTAAAGTAGAATATGTAACAACTGTTATTGAACCAAGAGGCTCATTCTACAACCTAGTATGAGGGGATGTGTAAGTTTGTCTGTCCATCCGTCACCCTTTAAAATAAAAATAAAAAATAAAAAATATGTTTTAAATAGAAAAATAATGTCTGCTATAAATAAAAAAAATGAATAGAAGTAAAAAAATGTATGAGTAAGATGTTTAGATCTTATATTTAAAAAAAATATTTCATAGAGATTAAAAAAAACTATTTCAAAACTTGTTAACTAATTTAGATCTGATGTCACTTCAATAAATATATATATAGAAAAAATTGTTAAAATAAAACATTAAATGTTGTATAAAAAAAAATATTTTATGTGGGTTATCAATAAAAAATTTAATTAGCAGATAATATTGAATATACTTAAAAAATATATTAATAATAAAAAACAATTTATTGGTATGAAAAATGTTTGGATGTAATGTATATGTATTTATATATATTATATTAATTTAAAAAAATTATATAATATTAATGAAAAGAATTTAATTTTTAACTGGGATTAAATGTTTATTTGGTCGTATATATTATTCTAATAGAATTTAAAATACAATTTAAATAACAAAAAATAACACATTGTATTTTTCACTCTAAAAAAGTTTGCATGTGAAAAAATTTGATCCCTCTCAAGCCATGTTAAATCTGTACTTAAGATGGATCTATGTAGCACCATTCCATGCAATATGGTTGAGAAGACTCTTTAAAATATATTGCACATGTAATGAAGGATCCAACTTCTGTTTTTGGTGACAACAATTCAACAATTGTGTTATAAAAGAACCACGTGTTTAACCAAAAAAACAAGTACATTGCTATCGATTCATTTGCAAGCTTGTTGCCATTCAATTTTGTGGATCTAGAGATCACCTAGCATATATCTTCACCAAACTATGAATAGTCTATTTTGAATTTCAATATCCACTCCAAAGAATGTAACAATTGAAATCGAGAGAGGTATTAAAATATAATCTTAATGGTTGACCTAGTTCAAATGATTAGTTAATTAGGTTTTTTGCCTTAATGGTTAGTTAGAAGAAGTTTGTTAAAAATTACTTATAATGTTACTAGAATTTTAAGCATCAAACATATGTTATTTATTTCTATTTCTATTTAATAAAGAGACAAATGAGTCTTAGCTCAAACATTCGATTGGGGAATATGTAAGCTATATCCTGAAGGTTATAGTGGTAGATATAGATCTCATAGTGGGGAGCGTGCCCACCCAAATTACTATGTAGGCTGATTGAGAATACAAAATTTATAGGTTTTCTAATATTTTGAAAATTTGAAGTATTGTTAGTATTAGAGTTGATTTTGGATTTTAGAATATAAAGTGAAATTATGAGTTTAAGTGTCATTTCTATTTTAATGATTTGTTTTGGTTAGTGAAAAGGGTAGAGAGTCCAAGGAAACTATTACCTTCGGTAAACTCACTTTGGTAAACTGTTACAAAACTTATGAGTTTTGGCTATGACGTTATCGTGGATTGTGTAAACAACTTGTAGAAAAGGGCACTGGTTGGACGCTGGTATTTTTTAGAGATGTAGGAAATTGAAATGAGATTATGGGTGGAGGTGCAATGGAAATCCATACTCCGATACTCTCCCAAAGTGAGTTGGCTGATGAACCAATGGTACAATTTTCATTTTTGACATTCGAGGACTTGGGAAAAATTCTTAAGTTGCCCTGGGTTTGCGGGAGGGTATTCTGAGCTTTGCACCAGTGGTATGTTGGGTTCAATCCTCCGCATGACACTCACTGCAACAAATTAATTTGGCTCAAGTTTCTCGGTATTCCTATAGAGTTATGGACCAGGAGGGTATTCATGGAGATTGGGAACCCCATTAGCAAATTTGTTTACGCAGACCCTAAGTGCATGGGGGCTTGGGACAAGCGGGTGGCCTAGATTTTGATCGAACATAGCTTCATTGGAGGATTGCCGAGGAAAATCGACTTGCCATGGGACAACGTTCTTATACATTAGAGACTAGATTATTGGTACGTTCCTTTTTGGTGTCTTTTTTGTCATCAAATGGGACATCTCTTGGCACAATACCCACAAAGATGTTGAGGGTTGACGAACCAGGAACCTCAGTTCGATGCTGGGGTTGGCGCTGGCTAGATGAATAGGAAAAAATATAAGGGAAGGATGAAGATCTTTGACCAGGCCTGCCAACTTCCACAATATGGTCATTCAGGTACTTCATCACATTCTTTGCCTTTAAATTCTGATTATTAGTACAAGGATTCTCTGAACTCTTCGCCTACTATACTTGTGCCACCCCCCTTAATGCACCCTCCTGCTAATCTACCCTTGACCTTGCATGTATATGATACCTCTACTAATCTTCTTCTCAAGGCGCAAGTTCACTCATGTACCTCGCTTGAAGCTCTTGTGCGGCACATTGAACCCTTAGAGCCAAACCCTACACTTTTTCATGCGAAAATTTTGGATAAGTAGTCCTCCCATGTCCACCCAGAGTCAATTGCCTCCCCCCTCTCTCCACATCACCTATATCTTCCCCCAAGAACTTGGTTAACAGTGACATTGAGCTCCTGTTCAATAAATCGACTCTCGACCTTCAAACCCTTACCATCCAGACGGAACGTCCTCAGACATCGTCGCACATTAGCCCTGAATCGGCCCTTAATATCACAATGAGACAAAAGGACAAAAGGGGAAGCTGACATTTCTGACGATGACTTAAGGTCACCTCCTTTTACTTCGTTGAGTTTGCCTCCCTCGTGGACATCCCCATTGGCGCTTCCTATGATCCTTAGGCCCTTAGAGTAATGTTGCCCGCCAACCTAACCCCATGACCCTCTGCCTTTATTTGAACATGTGGGGTTTGGGGGAACCTATGAAATTCCTATCCCTCAGAGATATCTTTACCTTTGTAAACCCTATTATCATTCTCCTGCAAGAATCCATGACTAATGCTCATAAAGTCGTCATCTATTTTCATAAGATGATGCCTGCATGGGATATGGTGGTCGTGGACTCAAATGGCCTTTCAGGTGGCTTGGTGGCCCTCTGGAACCCCTGCTGGGCACATTTTCAAGCATACCACTGTTTTGCTGGAATACTCCTATCCGAAAGAGTCTGCATTCTTAATATTTATACTCCATATGGGATATAATTTTTTTCTAGAACAAGATGGAAGCGACTGGTCTGCTAAAAATTGAATCCATCATTGTGGAAAGAGATCAAAATGCCACCATTTCGTCGGATGAATGTTGGGGAACTGTTCCTAGGAGAGATCCACCAACATATATGCTTGAGTCCATTTTCTGTGACTATAATATGCTCGGCATCAGACCATAGATTTTGGTTCCCACCTGGCACAATGACAGGGATGACCAACAAAACATTGCCAAACACTTGGACATGTTTCTAGTAAATGAGGAAATGATTGAGAAGATGGGATATTTGTAATTAGAAGTACTTAAAACTTTCATCTCCGACAATTTGCCAATCACACTTCGATGGAGGAGGAATGAGGTTTGACCGGGGATGCCATATAAATCTGATCCTGTTTGGATCGAGGATGAGGAATTTAATGGATTGATATGAGATTTTTGGAGGGGTCATAGATCTAATGTATGCTCCCCAATGATGTCCATTCATAATAAACTACTTTCCCTTAAAGGGGAGGTTAAGAAATGGGAGAGAAGGAAAAAAGGAATATGCCTAGGGAAATGGTAGATATTAAATTACAATTGGAAAAGATGGGAAAGGAAATGGATGAGAGGAACCAAACCCAGGAACTATTAAGGAACATTAAGAGCCTAGAGAAAATAAAATAAAAGATCCTTCATATTCAGGGGGTCACATGGATACTGAAAAGCAGGGCGCTATGGATCAAAGGAGATAGAAATACCAAATTTTTTCATAGATATGCCAACTACAGAAGACACACAAACTCAATTTGGAATATCAAGGACACAAATAGGAATGTGGTACACTTCCTATTAGACATCCAGAGTGAGGCTGTAAATTTTTTTGAGGATGCATATACGAACAAAGGGCTAAATGGGGTAGAGGACCAAATATAGGGGGTGGAATCATATCCTACTATGTTTAATACAGAGAACAATGAATATTTGTACATGCCGGTCAATCTTGAGGAGGCACTTTTTGTACTTAAGTCCTTCGTTAAAGATAAATGGCCAGGACATCATGGTTGGACGGTTGAGATTTTCATACATTTCTTTGATATGATTAGGCCAGATATCGTTAGCATGGTTGAATAATCTAGAATTCAAGGGTACATCATGGGGGTTATGAACTCTACTTTCATTGCCCTTATTCCAAAAAGAAATCAACTGATTTCTTTGGTTGATTATAGGTCCATCTCCCTCTACAATCTAATATACAATATGTTGAAAATGGCAACAAGAAATTCTAAAAATAGAAGTGCTAAAAATGGCACTGCTATAAATAGCAGTTTGGGTATTAGTGCCGGATTGAGCAACAGAGAATGAAAAATGGAAATGTTAAAAATAGCATTCTACTTTTAGCAGTTCAGGATGGATTCCTATTTTAGTCAGTGCCTAAACTAAAATAGTGAAGTAAAATTCGAATTTGAACTTAACAACTATTTGAAAATAAATTAATTAATTCACCATGAGTTAATTAGTTGTGAAAAATCAAACATGAAGTCTATGTGAGGACATGCAACCATTTCTCTATTACTTGAGGAGTTTATCCATCAGTTAAAAAGATAAGGATGAGTTCTAATTTGAGTAGTAATTAGTTGGCTCAGTTAACTGAGTCAAGTTCAATTAGATTGATTTAAATAGTTCATTTAAATTAATGTGAGTTCAATTAGTTAATGCATGTTTGCATATAACTGTTGCACTTCAGATAACTGAATATTCTCTCATGAATAACTCATGCATGTCAGTTCAGACTGCAGTTGAGATCAGAGGAGGGACAATGTACTATCAGTTGGATGGCTTTTTCCTATAAAGGAAACTCATCCATCGAGAAGGATTTATCTCCTTCAGGATTGCATAGTTAATAAGAGGTTAGTGAGTGTGTGAAGAGGCCAATTCACACAAGTGGCTGCACTAGACCCCAAGGAAAATTGTGCAAAGAAATAGGAGGCTTGGAGGGCAGAGGAGAAGGTTTGAGAGAGGCCTTTGACTATCTATGAGCAGTAGAGGGATTGCAGAGAGAGCAGGATAGCTTGTGAGCTGATTCTTTTTTGTAATTTAGACTATATTTCCACTTGTATGATAATACAAAGTTGGGGTTTTAGGCTCCCCGGGTTATTTCTTCTATGTTATGTGTGATTTCTTCTCATTCTCAGTTATATGTGTTCTCATTGATTATGCTCAACTTGATTAAGCTTCCGCAAAGTGTTGTAGAAGTAGATCTTGTATTGTGTTTTAGTATATTGCATAATCTGTTGATCTACAGTGGGAATTTCTACACAATATTATATCAAAGATCATCACAAATAGGATCAAACACACCCTGTCAAAACATATCTCTCCGAAACAATTTAGTTTCTTGCATGAAAAATTAATTCATGATGCTGTGGCCACAACACAGGAATGCATGCACTCAATCCACAGAAGGAAAAGGGAAGAAATAGTCATGAAGATTGACTTACAAAAATAATATGACAATGTAGATTGGGCATTCTTACACATTATACTCCATAAGTTGGATTGGAGAACAAGAATATTGAGTGGATTATGGCGTGGGTCACCTCTGTCAACTATGATGTAATCATCAATGAGTACCCCACCAATTTTTTTGTAGGAAGGGGTCTCCGACAGGGATGTTCACTATCTCCCTTACTATTCATTCTTTTTATGGACAAACTCAACCACAAAATCATACATGCATGCTTGGAGGATGGTTTCCGTGGCTTGGTAGTTGGTCGAGATATCAAATTCACTCATAGTTGGTTTGTGGATGACATTTTGGTATTTGACATGATATTAAGAAGATATTGGGATACCTTATACAACATTTTTTGCAATAGTGCCCCTTGACTAGTGATCAACAAAGGTAAATCCATTCTATTATTCAAGGCAATAAAGATGGAGGATATTGAATACGTTAAAAGCATGTTTGGTGTTGAGGCAATGCACATTAGTAATGGTCTAAAATACCTGGGATAAAACATCAAGCCTAATAAGTATAAGGTAAATGAATGGTGGTGGGTTGTTGATAGGTTCTCGAAGAAAATCTTAGGATGGGAACATCGATTATTAATAGAGGGTGGTAGAGTCACTCTCACACAATCGGTTCTACAACAACTGGCGATATATTGGGCACATTTATATTGCCTCCTTGCAAAGACAATCCATAAGATAAATGCTATTATTGCTCAATTTATATGGGCTGGCTCAGGGAAAATTTTTAAATATCATCTCACCAAATTGGATAATATCACTATTCCTAAGACGTTGGGTGGATGGGGATTACTAAACATTAAATTTTTCGGTTGGGCTTTGCTAGTCAAATCTCTTTGGCGCACAATATATGGGAACTGTTTATGGGTTGACATCATTAAATCAAAATATCTAAGGGGGATTCAAGCTTGACAATGCATGCGAGATGGGCTCATTGGGAGCAAACACAGATCTACCATATGTATTAGCTTCAAGAAAGTAAAGTGTTGGCTTATAAGAAGACATTGCTAGAATTTTGGGTCAGGGGAAGAAATCAGTTTGGGTAGGGACCAAATTATGGGATCTAAAATTGAAAAGAATTATAATACCACCTTGATCCACTACCTCAACAAGAGGGGAATTTTCTACCTGTCCAGACCATTAAAACATGGCAGGGTATCACTCGAATATGGATGCACGTAGAGGAGATGGGGCTAACAGGCACAAATGCGGAAAGCTAAGAGGGCATAACCAATGAGCTACACAGTGTTGGTGTATCCAGGAATGGAGAGGGGGACCAAGTTGGGTGGGATGAGAAGATACATAAAGGTGTTATTTCTGTTGTTGATACACATTCTTACATTTTTGCACCACACACAATATACAAAACACATCATGGTTTGCTAGCACAAGTACCATATAAAATGATCATATTCACCTCGTTGACTTGGATGAACAAAAATCTAACTTGGGAAAATTTGAAAAAGAGAGACATCCATGAACTGGGCATATGTATTTTTTGCAATATACACGAGGAGGACAACTCACACATCTTTCTACACTGCCCTTGGGGAATTCTGGTATGGAATAGGATCTGGATATCTTATCTTTCAAATATGATATACAAGCCACAATAGAAGCTTGTATAATATGGTGGAATAGGAGATCATGATATTTAAGGGCTGTTCCAATACAGGGCATGGCATCCATAAAACATCCAGGCATCCAGAGTTGACTATGAAATATTAATTTTCTCAAAGGTTCTTTTCAGTAGGTCCAGATCTAGCACATTCATTGGGAGTACAATACCACAGATAAGATGTCCAAGTTGGGCATCAATGTTCATCACCCTCTGAATGGACCATTTGCACATGGATATTGGATCCATGACTGCACCTATTTAAATTTTATCATTTTCTTTTCCAGTTCTCAGACACAAGGACTTTCTTTTTGTTGCCACAATTTTGACTGTTTACAGATTTACTTATCCATATTAGACTTGACTGTTTACAGATTTACTTATCCATATTAGACTCGGTATATGTACAAGTCTTATTGATTGAAACCTTTTTGCTATTTTTTTGAAGTGCCTAGAGGGGCCCTCATTTGCAGTTATTATGATTGGGTCAAATGACCTCATCTGGCTGTCTTTTTTCTGCTCACTATCTCTCTTATATGCAAGTTGCAATGATAAATACACAGTACTAGTTTTTTTGCTATCGAATAAAAACCAGCCTTTTTGTCTTACTGAAAAAAATAGTAGCACTTTTGTGAACTTCAACCTATTTTGATGAGTTATTTTAATAACATGTCTTCTTCTTTTGATTGAATTGCTAAATCTGCAATGATAATTAAAAATGATATTAACTACTAAGTACAAAATTGCAGGAAAATTTGTATGTTTGAGTGGTAGGTTAAAACTGTGACAACCATCTAAGATAATCACAAGACTGTAGAAAATTTGTAACATGCTTCAGCATACATAAATTTTAAACGAAGTCACAAGCACATAAGATTAAGAACAAAAAAAAAATTATTTTATATATAATCACAAAACTACTGATCAACTTAACGATTCCATAAGACATTTCAATTTCATAAAATAAGGTCTCTGAAAAGAATCAGTACCGCACGCATTTCAGCATAGGAAAAATGAGATCTCTGAAAAGGATCGAGTTTCTGTAGGACTTCAGCGTCGTGCTCTTATTGCTGGTTCATTTTATTAAAACAGGGGTCTATGTAAAGATCTCGTATTTCAGGAATCAGCATCGTGCTCTCATTGCTGCCTGTCACTTGTTTTTCAATTGAAAGATGCTATTGTTATTGAAGTCATTAAATTAAGATGACATCAGCAGTATCACGAGGTTGAAGTTCCTCAACTGCGTTTTTAAAGTTAATAATGGAAAATAGTTTATTTTGCTTATTTATTTACAATGGAGATTGAAGTTTAGATTATTTTGTAGAAAAAAAAATCTGTCTTATCAGTGATAGTATATTGTTATTAAGATTATGTGAGTGTTAACCTCATGTGAGAGATTTTGTAGAGTTACATTTTTTAACTTAATTTATTTTACTTACCAATATTTCTTACTCTGAAATTTTCTAATAAAATTTAAATTTTAAAAACTAAATCCCTTAGAGATTTTTAAATCCGGATGTATTTTGAGATTGTTTACTTTACCTACAAGTTTAGTTCATTGTCAATCCCTTCCAATAAAGTCTGATCTTATTATAAAGTTTGATTCAAAGAAATAATATTTTAAAGATATTTGTTTAGAGATTTTTTGGTGAAATCACATAATTGATCATTTGTCGACGCGTTTCGAACCAACTAGTGTGGTTCATTGTGTGGTTCAAAGATATTGTTTGAATTATTTTGAATGTTACATGGAAGACAAATAAAAATAAGATCAATTAATTCAGATTAATATTATGAAGTACTTTTAGATAGTGTATTTTATCTTTATTTTATTTATATATTTCTTTTACTCTTAATCAAAGTAAATCTATAAATTAATTAACTTTGACAATCCTTAGACTAAAACTTAAAGATACTTCTAGATATTTTATTTTACCTTTATTTTGTCTATAAGTCTCTTTAATTTTTCATCAAAACTAATATATAAATTAATTATTTTGAAAATGCTTTAACATAATTTAATTAACCTAATTTAATTTCTCTAAAGTGATTCTTATTCTCAACCCATTTCCATACTAAAACCTCATAAAAATTAAACTAACACAAACCTAATAATCTATACCTCCCCTACTAAAACCTAATAAAAATTAAACTCACACCAACCCACTAATCTATAATCTATACCTCATAGTCACACAACGTAAATTATCTAACACTTTATTCTTCAGGTTTGGAATGTCATTATGCCAATTTGGCATCTTGGACGATTGATTAATTCAATTGAGAATATTTCTCAATTGAGATTGATTGATTGATTTCAGATTCAGAGAATATTTCTCAATCCCAGGTCAATTGTTTGATTTGATTTGACCTGGCCCACAATCTAAATATTGCCCATCTAAATATTCCAGATTGCAACTTGTAAGATTTCAGAATCCTATGAACATAGGTGAGATCACTGGTTTGATTTGACCTCGCCAAAGTTTATCAGATTCAAAATATTACCGAAATTAGCAATCGACATAAAAATGTCCAAAGTTTCTGAATTCTCTTATCTCAGTCTCATGAAAGATCTGATAACGGTCATTGAAGATTCAAATATATTAAACGTTACCTTTAAACAGAGTTCAAATTATACAATTTGATAAGTTAATGAAGTATGTGATGATATGTGAGGGCGCAGTCGATCTCCATTGCTGAGAAGGAAGGCAAGGGATAGCTTTCCTGCAGACGAACCTTACAAGAAAACAAATTACAGTTCATGTTGAAATACGGTCCGCTGAACCATCAGGTGTGTTCATCATCGCCATGAACTCGTCGAAACCGAGGAGCCCGTCGCCGTTCGAATCGAATTTTCTGATCGTGGCCTCGCAGTCTTCCAGAGTGCAAGGCTCTAACAGAATGATGAAAACACGCAAAAGTTCACTGGGGGAGATGAAGCCATCCCCATCCTTGTCGAACATCCGGAAAGCATCTCGCAGTTCTTGGACTCTGCGCGATCCGTCCACGCTCTTGTTGTTGTGAGCCGCTGTCACTGTCACATCGTCTGAGACGTTAACCCGAACCTTTTCTTCTGCTGGTTTCCCGCCCGGCGCCGAAGACGATACCTTCAGGTCGCTGTCAGTGCCGAATTTCTTGAATACTTTCTCTGCCTCCACAATACTATTCGACTGCGTATCGGGAGGAGGAGGACGGTATACTTCAACGGGCTCATCTTTCCTCGCATTCCTTCTAGCCGACTTCGCCCCGGGTGGCCGGGGTGACTTTCCCAGGGATTGGGAAGGCGGGCATTTGCTCGCGGGAGGCACAGAGTGAAATATGCGAGGAAACAAGCGAAATAAAGATCGTAATCGTCGACAACATGGTTCGGTCTTTTCCTTTTTGCGAGGGAAAAAACGGCGAAAGCCCATTAACATATCACAGGGCTTGATTATTCACTCCTGCAATTAGTTGATTGAATAAAGTATTCAGTTATCCCTCAGGAGAAGCTATGGATGATAATTAAAATATAAAGCCGTGATGACCATCGCGTCCGTTCACAATCACAACCAAAAACAAAATTCGCTAAACTCCCAGCGTTATTATAAATGTTTTAGATGTTAGGGCTTTGGTTTTGATTACAAATATTTTTCAAAAATAAATTAACAATAATAAAAAATAATTATGCAATTTTTATTCGAATTTTTGACCCGAAAAACCCATAATACTGAAGGCAAAGGCTCCAAGTGGGAGTTTGATGTAGTGAAGTGAAAAGATGCTTCAAACTCAATATATACGATAAAAAAATAAATTAACAATAATAAAAAATAATTATCCAATTTTTATTCGAATTTTTGACCCGAAAAAACCCATAATACTGAAGGCAAAGGCTCCAAGTGGGGGTTTGATGTAGTGAATTGAAAAGATGCTTCAAACTCAATATATTATCTCTTTTGGTGATGTTTAAAAACATCTTTATTTGTTAAATGATTTTGTCTTCCTTTCTTTTACCTAAAATGATTAGATACATTCTAATAACCTAAACAATTTGATGAGATATATTTTACCCTCTAAAACAATTTTTCTTTATGATAGTTATAATTTTTTTTTGATAGCTTGCCATTATAGATATTGTATAAATAATAAAACTAATAAGTTTTTGTTATGTTTTTTTGGGTTTATTGTTATTATATATATTATGTGTAAATAATAAAACTAATGTATAAGATAAGTTTTGGTTGTGTTGTGTAAACTAGTCTATATCCATCTTAATCCATATGTATAAGCGCTTAGAGGGATCCAATCACACTAGGTGCAAACCTCTTTTTTGAGTGCAAATTTTGAGGAAAGGTTTACACCTCGAGATATTTGATCCCTCTCGGTGCTTGATAGATCCAGGTTAAGATGGATCTAGGCTGGTTATATATTACTATATAGTATCTATATTCATATCTATGTTTCTCTTTCTTATGCCCTCTCTCTACCTCACACCCCAAATGTACACACTCTCTCTCCATATCTATATCTCTCTCTCTCTCTCCCCTCCATCTATGTGGCTCCCTCTCTCTCTCTCTCTCTCTATTGCCCTTCTCTCCCTATCTCTCTCCCCTCCTCTCCACTCTCTCCATGTCTCCCTTGTCACTCCCTCTCTCTCTCCACCTCTATCTTTCTATGTCTTTGTTCTTTCCTCCCTCTCTCCCCCTCCATCTCCATTTCTCTCTCTCTCCCTCTCTCATTCTCTCTCTCGCCTCCCCTCTCTCTTCCTTCCTCTCTCTCACCTCCCCCTCTCCATCTCCTCGATCACTCTCTCTCTCTCTTCCCTCCAATCCTTTATCTTCCCCATCTCTCTCTCTCTCTCTCACAAACTATGTTACTATATCCCTCTCTCTCTCATTCTCTTCCCCATCTCTCTATCTCTCTTTCTTTGTCTCTTTAGCTCACCCCTAAACATACTCTCTCTCTCTCTCTCCATCTCTCCCTTGTCACTCCCTCTCTCTTACTCTCTTACAATTCCTCTATCTCATCCTTACTTTCTCTCCCTTTCTCTCCTACCTTCCTCCCTCTTCCCCCATCTCTCTCTCTCTCTCTCTCTTTCTCTCCGCCCTCCAATCCTCTCACTATCTACCTTCCTCTCTACTTCTCTCTCTCCCCCTCCATCATTGTGTCTCCCTCTCCTTCTCTTACCCTTCTCTACATCTCTCACTCATCTCCCTCTCTCTCTCTCTCCATTCCTCCTCTCCCCTATCCTTAAGTTTATCTCCATCTCTCCCTTTTCACTCCCCCTATCTCTCCACCTCTATCACTCTTTGTCTTTGTTCTTCCCTCCCATATATATCTAGAGTTAATATATATAATGATATATTAATATAT
>APFE031588380.1:4738-31781 GCA_000404065.3 Pinus taeda
TTACATTTACATTTTGATATTTAAAGGATTAAATTTAATAATGGAAAATCATAATGTAAATATTTAAAGGATTAAATTTAATAATGGAAAATCATAAGGTTTTTATTATTAGAAGATTTAATTTCCATAAGAATTTAACAAAAAATGATGAGATATTGGTCTCATATTAAGTTATGAGGTTGGATTTTTAGTGATATTCATATTATTTTTTAGTTGAAACTCGGAAGTATGATGAATTTAGGGTTTTCACATTGATGGATTCAATATTTAATCTCTCTAAAACCAGAAATTTTTTGGTAAAAGTTTTGGGGGAATAGTTTGTTATATAAAAACACTGTTTTTCTCATTTTGTGAGTCTACCATTAATAGGGTTTACTTAGCAATTTGTATCTTTTATAAGAAGATTAAGAAAAAAAACAATTTAAATAGAAAAACACAATTTGAATAAGAACTTCCCTTTCAATACCTTAGAACATGATATTCATAGTCTAAAGAATGAGGTACATCCTCTTATTAAAAAGCTTCAATGCTAAAACCACTACTAACCAAATTACTCTCTTATAATTACACCCACCAATCTTATATAAATAACCTTACCATTATAGGTATATATTTATAAAAAAGTCGATATAATTTAAGGATTTAAACGTATATAAATAAAATAAAATTTGATAAAATCTCGTTAATTTTGACAATAGGATATAAACGGGGAAGTTGGTGATATTGAAATTTTAAAATAAATATAACAAAATAATATTTATTTAAAATATCTATAATCTCAGCTAATTTCCAAAACACTTCTATATGAGATACCGTAACCTCCACGGTAGAATGTTGGGGAAAAAGTAGACAAATTTAACATTCTAACTTTGAATGTTAAGGAAAAAATAGACAAATCTAAACTTGGGCTTATTTTGAGGGTGCTTGCTGAAGGAATTCCCTCGTTTGCAATGTAGTAGGATCCAATTTAATGATATGAGATATCGTAACCTCCCAGGTAGAATGTTAGGGTGTAGTAGGATCCGATTTAATGATATGAGGTAACGTAACCTGCAAGGTAGAAGGTAGAATGAGGGGGGTGTAGGAGGATGAGGAAATTCATACGAGAAACCGTAACCTCCAAGGTAGAATGTTAGGGAAAAGGAAGACAAATCTAAGCATCGTCTTTATTTTGATGCGTGCTGGCCGAAGGAAAAAGGAAGACAAATCTAAACTTTGGCTTTAATTTGATGGGTCCTTGCCCAAGGAATTCCCTCCTCGTTTGTGGTGTAGGAGGATCCAATTTAATGATATTAGAATATGCATTGAAAAAACATTGAACGTTTACGTTTAAACAACGAACTACCCTGCACTTACGAATCCAGAGAGTCGTTATTGATTAGTATAACATTGATTAAAATTACTACGTAAATGGTGACATTTTTCGTGGATTAGTGTTGACGGGGATCATGCTCAATCCCATGCTTCCCATTCTTCCAAACTACTTTTTCTAATGTTTTTCATTGTCCTGTGCCATCCTCGTGCTGTATGGTTGTTATATCTATTTTAAATGCGGGGTTTTCTTGATTGGTGTTTGCTCCTTCCATTTGAAATAATGGTGTTTCTTGTTTCTTATTTCCATTTTCAAATCTATGTTTGCAGTTTTCATTTCAAATGCCGGAATCCAAAGCATTTCTTGTTCGCTGTTTCCGTCTGCAGGTTCCTTTGAAGGCACGGTATTTATGATTGTAGGTGAAAACCGTCAGAGTGAAGGAAGCAGTTTTCATTTCAAATGCCGGAATCCAAAGCATTTCTTGTTCGCTGTTTCCGTCTGCAGGTTCCTTTGAAGGCACGGTATTTATGATTGTAGGTGAAAACCGTCAGAGTGAAGGAAGCAGGAGACAAGGTGCAAAAGTATTTGATCATTTACGAGGAGGGGCAAATAACATATCCGATAAAGAAGAGGAGTTGCACGGCCATCCGGATTGTACATTTGGGTCATCGCATCGCTCAGCGAAAGCTATGTGACCCGAATCTACAATCTGGATACGTTATAAATATGGAGCATCAAAGTTTTTCTCATAGGCGACATTTTGAACTATTTTTTTCTGGGCTTTTTAATCAACTTATTTTTTCTAGGTTTCTTAATCAAATGGAAGAAATCCTGAGCAGCAGGAATACATAGTCGCTTAGGATTAGATCACAATATTTTCGAGACTAAATTTCCTCTAATCATTGGACAACATCATCTAGACTTATCTTTCCTAAATTACACCTTAAAAACATGTAATTACACCTTAAAAACATGTATTTTTTTAGACTGAGTAGGTTTAATAGTTAAAAACATATTTTTTTAAAAAACTGATAAATTCAGGTATAGAAGTTGTTAAAATGTAACATGTACATATGAAACATAGTTTGGTGAATAAGAACATATTTATTGGGTTGGTGAGCTAATGTTTTTTTTTGGGGCGAATGTGCCAATGTTTTTACCTTTTGTTCTAAGGCGAACCTCTACATGTTTTTATGTTTTGGGGCAGGTGCACCCGTACTCATGTTTTTTTATTTTCAATAAATATTCTGAGGCTAAAAGGCCTACTGTTGTAATTATGATATCTCGTGAATGTCAATAAACACATTATGGTTACAAACCAAGTCAAAGAAAAAGAGGATTGGGGCTTAAGATTCCATGTGCATCAAAAAAGTCTTAAATGATTTAATAATTATTAAACTCCATATGTTTCTAAAAAAATCCATTAAATATGACTCCATGTGCATCAAAAAGGTCTTAAATGATTTAATAATTATTAAATTGCATAGGTTTAAAACAAAATCCATTAAGTGACTTTATGATGTGAAGTGTTAAAGAAAAAACATCTACATAAAAAGAAATATATTAGTACTATGAGGCGATTAGTTAGAGTAAGAGAATATCCAATATGGCAGCGCCTCGAGCCAGACATCTCTATCCAGTCAAGTTATACACCCTTGAACCAGTGGCATAATCCAATGAAGTGCAAGTGTAGAGAATGGTTTGTACTACTTGGGTGTGGGCTGATGGGGGATGTTGGCCTGGATGTTGTTAGAGTTTGATATGAGGGCCTAGAGGGTACTTGGAGACCACGGAGGACAATAAGAACTCCTAGAGTAGCAGGGCTCTCAGAACATCCTTGTTTGGCCGAGTTAGACACCTTGGAGGGTAATGGCACAACCCGAGGGACCACAAGTGTAGAGAAAGCAGTGCATTACTTGGTTGTGGGTTTGGTTTGGTATAGGTGAGATGTTGTTGGGTTTGGTTCTCTGGTAGGTCAGTTTATGTTACTAGACAAGTGTCTAGATTTGGGTGACCTATTGCCCCATGAAGGTCACTTTATGTTACTAGACAAGTGTCTAGATTTGGGTGACCTATTGCCCCATGAAGTAGAAGCCCAGATGGGGGGCGACCCATTGTTGAGAGAAAATGAAGATTGTGGCCTATAGTTGGGAGGAACGTCTAATTCCTATAATGAGTTAGCAATTTATATTGTGCAAGTGTTAATTTTAATATTTTTTGAATTATGTATTTTCATGTGCTATGTGTGAAGTATAATTGAAATGATATTGTTACACCATTATATCTTTATATAAGCAATTGTATTTAGAATGTATATAGATACAAATAACCCTATAAAAAGGTAACCAAAAAAATTCCTATAAAAACAGCCCACAATGTTAAGCAAACACCAGGTTAACCCTCAATAAGAAGTGGCAGTCATTATTATAATTCAAAGAAAGAAAAATCATGAAAACTTAAGTTAGAAAATATCACCGAGCACATAAATTATGTGCTCTAATAGGCAGCTAGAATATACCAACATATGACCAACAAGGGATTGTAAACATTATTAAGTAGTATGAGATCCAAAGATTACAACACTTTGAGTCATATGAATTAAAATTTGTTACAGAAAAAATCACAATTTTCTAACAAAACTGTTTTACAAAATTCACAGGGATTAGAGATGGATGAAATTCTTAATTCTACAGGAGATCGACCAAAATGATAAATGCACAGAATAAATTTATAATTACAACCTCAAAATCTGTGAGTTGACGGGTGAATTTTAGTCCAAAAAGGATAAAATTCACATAGACGGAAATTCCGAGAAAACAAATATTATTGATAAGAAAAATAGTATAATTTAAAATGCGATGTAAGCGTTCAGCAGGTTAAGTCGAATACCATGGTGTGACTAACCAGTCTCCACTGAATAAGTGTTGCACTTTTTATCGTACGGTGTGCACCATAACTATTCATCTCACGTAATGTTGGTCATCGGATACCGTAATCTCCAAGGTAGAATGTCAAGGGAAAAATAGACAAATCTAACTTTATCTTAATTTATTTCAATGGGTGCTAGCCCCAGTTTGTGGTGCACGACGATCCAGTTTGATGACATGAGATATCGTAACCTCCAAGGTAGAATGGTAGGTGAAATGTAGACAAATCTAAACTTTGTTTTATTTTGCTGGGTGCTTGCCTAAAGAATTCCCTAGTTTGTGGTGTAGATCCAATTTAATGATATAAAAATATCCTGCGTCGAGGGACAATATTGATTGGTTCCGTTTAAAGAAGGAATTCACTAGTTTGTTTGTAGGAGAATCCAATTTAATGATATAAGAATATCCTTCGTGGTGGGACAATATTAAGCGGTTACGTTTAAACAATGAGTTGCGCGTCATTTTTATTGGATAGTAGATTTGGCTCATTTCATTTATGTTACATGGCCATTTAGGAAACTCTTATTTCCAACCCTATAGAAAAGTAAATGCTGCCTGACATTCAATGCAAATAGCTTTAGCTTTCTCTCTCACAGCACACGAATCGAGATAGCAGCATGGAGAAAGAGGGCTAAAGCTATTTGCATTGCATGTCAGGCAGCATTTATTTTTCTATGGGGTTGGAAATAGGAATTGCCATTTATGTTTATGTTTCATTTATTCGAATAATAAATTAGAGGTCATAAAGGAAGAATAGAATTTGACAAACAAATGGGTGATTTGTTTGTCAAATAAAAATAAAATATTTATCATGAAGTTCAAAAAACTTTATTAAATTATAAGAACTTTAAAATGATTTCAAATTTGGAGAAAAAATCTGCCTGGAAACTCCAATCCTGTTCATCCGATGGCCCAGCGAAAACTTTGTAGCCGGGCCCTCGAATGACTCGATTCTACAATCAGAATGAGCATAAGGTATTGTCATCGAAGCATCATGTTTTTCTCATAGGACATTTCATTGAATCCAAATCTTTACACATAGTCTAACCAGCTGAGGAATTGTTTGAATAATTATAGAAATTCCAGTTATAGAAAATTTGGCAAGAATTTTTGTAAACTTAAATTATAGTTGTTAAACTTCAAAATTTTAAGTGTTTTAGACATTTTTGAAGGCGCTGAATACATTTTTATCATCAAAAACACGATTCAAACACTGCCTCTACAAGATTTTCTGAATTTTTTTACCCAAATTCTAACCACTTTTGACCATCCGGACAATTCCTCCACTTCAGTAAACTACTCCCATCTTTACGGGTTGTGTTCTCTCTTTTCAAAACATCTTTTTGCACGTGTTTCCTTTCAATTTTCAAAAAGCTACCTTTTCGCAGTCGAGGGCTTAACTTTTGCAGAAAGAACCTTTGGCTTATTTCATTGATCGCCTGGAATTGTTCAGCGCATGAAGTAACCACCGAGCTTATCTCGATTGCAGGTTGTTACAGTTTGTTGACGACCCCGTCCATCTCTGTTGCCGTTCCGTTAATATTTTCAATATTCTGACAACTTCACAACTCTCCTGATTTCCGGCACCCTGCCCCACTCCAGCGCCCAAAAGCGAATGCAAGTGGTGGATAAGACATGAACTTAAATGCATTCAACGCTACCTCGGCACTAAATGATTTCAAAATTCAAATATCTTCTCGCCTGAGATTTCAAATTGAAAATTGGGCGCAGAGTTTTTGCAGCAGATTATTGAATAGGGAAGAAATGGTTTTCTGCTTCATTTTGAGCTTCTCGCGCCGCACCGTTCCCCACTGCAACAACATCCAAGGCAACTCCATAATGGACATAAGCAAGAGGCTCCTCATGGCGAGATCTCTTTTCCATCTGCGTCTGTGGCTGCGGCTGCTCTTACTCGAGTTGGGCCATGGAAGGCACGGATACGGGATCAAATCTAGGCATTCAGCTATGTGAGCTCACTTCACAAAGCCATTAAAATCTTCTCCAACAACATATTACGAACTCCACACTTTTAAAATCAAAGTTTATGTTAGAAATAAAAACTAATTTATTTGATTCCGTTCCCTTTTAATTGAGGTTCCTGTGCACGCTAGGATACAATGCAGTAGAGGATTCCCGGGCAGAAAGTAGAAGATTGATTCCGTTTCCTTTTAATTGATGTCCCTGTGCAGGCTAGGATACAATGCAGTAGAAGATTCCCAGGCAGAAAGTAGAAGATTAATTTGAACAGAACCAAAACAAGTCGTTGATACAACTAGTGTAGGTTATTAAAAGCGGTTTTGGATATCCGATCCTGTAACTGGTTACTATATCCCTGAACATCTTTTTGGTGAGGCCAATATGACCAAACAGATAAAATATTCTCAGGGTCGATTTAATTAATTCCAATCGAGTACCGAATTAAGGCCGCTCGATTCAATTTCAAATATAAAGCTTTTGTGATGTGCAAGTCCTGCAAACGCTCTTGGTAGGAAGAGATGTACTCTGGATGCATTTACATATCATTAGTATCATTATATCATTTTATTAATTATTAATCAAAGAAGTGTTATCCAGTTTGAGTTTGAAGTTGTTGTTTGAGATAAACTGTGTTTTGTATAATCATATTATATTTAATCCATAAAATTGGTCTTAATTTTCAGAAAAATCAATCCAAGTTTCCCATCATTCATTACTATAATTTAAAAGCAAGAATTAGTACCCAATACAAACAAGACATTGATGAATTCTCAAGCCCAGTACAAATAAATGTGTAAATTGAAAATTTACTAAACCACTCTCAAGATCAGTTGGACTGGACTGCAAGATTGATTTTATGATGAATGTAGAGATTTACATCATATTCTTATGTTGGTTGAAGGGCTTTTTCTATTCTATTTTTGAAAGTAAATTTTCAATAATAAAAACATTTACTCACTCAAAAGTATAAAAACATTTTTAATTATATTTTAAATTTCTACAAATTCATATAAATTAATTGGCAACATTCTTTTGAAATTGTTAGTTCAAATCTTGTGTTAATTTTTTTCATAGAATGACTACTTTAATATGATGGACATTTTTTTTTCAGAAGAAAAAGCGAAATATATTCATATAAGAAGATATACATAGTGCAAATGCAAGGAGCATATGCAGAAACATTCATATATGGAGATTACAAAAGCAAATGCATGAAGCATATGCATAAACGTGGACTGAGCCACAAACAAATATGCTAAAACAGATCCCAAATAAAGCCCCGAAAGGCCAATATTGCCCCCCAGACAAGGCAAACCAACTATAAGGTGCAGAAGAGGCACCAAGAAACCACACACGCAAGCATCTCAAGAAAGAGCAGCAAGATCTGTCCGCACAAAAAGGAGGGAGAGGCACGAAAAGAGGAAAAGAGCAGCAAAAGAAGCCACTCCTTCCTCGCCCCCTCAAACTCTCCCCCTGATTCAGATGAGAAACAGAGGAAGAACGCTGCCACAATCAACCGCATCAGCCTGCAGAAAAGACCAACGGGAACATCCATAGAAGCAGGGCATAGGCAACACTATTCCCTCAACACTCCAAAGGATATGTCGTGGTCAGAATCAGACCGAACTACCGCCGAGAAGGAGAAGACCCATCGGAGCAAAGACGTCATCGGGGGTAGAGGCGGCAAGGGGAGCCACCTTGCCCCCGTTTAGAGAAAACAAAAGACTAGAAGACTTCGGCCCACTTGAACGCCCCTGCCGCCTCCCCGCCCTCCTGCTCACACACCTGCACGCCCCTTGGCTTTTCCCCAGCTTACCGCTTCTGCTCACCCTACCGTGACTGCTCGCCCTTCCGCTCACCCCTGCTCGCCCTTCTATTCAAGCTCCTGCTCGCCCCTTCCGCTTCTGCCCTCTTGCTCACTCTGCTTTCCCTCCTGCGCACGCTCCTCCCCCGTGCTTGCCTCCTCTGCTCACCCCCTCACGCTCCTCCCCAGGGTCCTCCTGCTCACCCCTGCTCTCCCTCCTGCGCATGCTCCTCCCCCCTGCTTGCCTCTTCTGCTCGCCCCCTCACGCTCCTCCCCCGGGCCCTCCTACTTACCCTTGCCCACCTTCCTGCGAGAAGACTTCAGCCCACCTGCACGCCCCTGCCCGCCGCGCCTACCCGCCCTCTTGCTCACGCGCTTGCACGCCCCTTGGCTTTTCCCCCGCTTTTCGTTCTACTCGCCCTACCGCGACTGCTCGCCCTTCCGCTCACCCTTGCTCGCCCTCCTGCACTCCTGCTCACCCTCCCACTTCTGCTTGCCCTACCGTGATTGCTCGCCCTTCCGCTCACCCCTGCTCTCCCTCCTATTCAGGTTCCTGCTCGCCCTTTCGCTCACCCCTGCTCGCCCTCCCACTCACATACCACATGCGCTACGCCCTTCCGCCCCTGCCCGCCGCGCCTGCCCACCCTCCTGCTCACGTGCCTGCACGCCCCTTGGCTTTTCCCTCACTTGCTGCTTCTCAATTGATGGGCATTATATTATAGCCTTGTTGACTTGAAAACTTCAAATGAATAGTAAAAAATTCTTCCTTTACTACCAAAACTAATTTAACTTGTAATAACAACAGTAAAGGCTCGAAGTTAGCCAATTCCTCAATGCAAAAATTCTCACTTGAAAATGGTAAGATCTTTGGGTGCGTAAATAAAACAAGAAATTTTACTATAAAATGGACAAAAACAAAAGATTAGCGGATTCCGACAATAAATAATTATGGTAACAATGCCAACGGCCATTTATTCGAACGGTGACGGAAACGGTGGGCCCGAGTAGCCACGTATGCAGGATCAGAGAACCTGTAATCGACATAAGAGTTGCCTGAAGTAACGGGTATAGAGGATGGACCATGCATGCATTAGGTTGCTTAATGTGTTTATATTCGTTGTATATGAGGCCTATGGTACATCAAAAGTCATGATATACAAATTTTTCGTTCTTTTCTTGAATATATACATTAATGTTGGTAAGGGAAAAAATTATACATATTTATTTATTTATTTATGGGTTGGTTCATGTGTTTATATTCGTTGTATATGAAGTCTATAGCACATTAAAAGTCATGATATACAATTTTTTTCGAAGTGGTGGGTCCTTTATGTTCTTTGAGAAGTCTAGATAACTTTTGTCACTCGATTTTTGTGATGCTTACCATATACCTTTGCTAATATTTTGATATCCATTCACATTGATAAGTTATGATGTTAATAGAAATGATGGAGAAAGCTTTGATTTCATCTAATTATTTAGTGTGTATAATTCTTTTTCTTTAATGTATACATTAAAGTTTACAAAAAGTTTGGGAAGGGAAAAAACATATATGTGCATTTTATGTAAAATATATTACATAATAAAAAAAATGTTGATTTAATTATGTCGATAGGCGTCTTTCTTATTGGAGTTGGCCACTTCAATTATTTCCTTAATTAATCTTTTTGATCGGATGGCCTAAATTGAAAGATGCTAGTATATTCTCGTGGTTGCCACTATATCAATGAATAGAATTCACACCACTAACTTACTTGCATGTCTAAATCACATGTTTAGAGCATACTTAAATTAATCTTTTACAAAGTATGATTAAAAGTTTACCATACCATTTGTTAATCGCCACCTATTATGATTAAGACGAAGTGGAAAGATTAAAAATGGTTGTGAAATGTACGAATTATCATCACCATCCGTTCAATTACGTTGGGAACACCAACAATTTCAATTCCATCTAGACATCGCTCACCATTTCAATTCTCCTATACGAAACATGGCCAGAGAGATGTAAGACATTGATTTAGCGTAGCAATCACTAACAATTTCAATTTCATATAGCCATCAATTATCGTTTCAATTGGCCTCCTCCATGCAGATAACCACACATTAGATGGAGTGACACAGTAGATGAAGCTTTGCTCAAGGGATGTAACATAGTGTATGTGTCGAAAATGTAAGGTAGTGTCTATCGGGAACTATTCTTTTGGAGGAGAAAATTTGGCATTGGGACGACATGGACACGAAGGAGTAGCCTGCGAGATTGAAACACGTCAAGTCTCAAGTCATGGTAAGTCATATCATTCAATATTTTTACATTGTACGCTATATATGTCTATACCAACTTCGATAAATAATAATATTGAGATTATTGTAGATCCATAGTACCAAGTCAGCCTCATTCTGATAACATCACTCAACAGTGCATATGCATTGGGGTATTCAGGGATCGTCATGGTTACCTTGGGATGGGTAGGTGGCACCTTGGGATTGATAACAGTAGCCTTCATATCACTCTATGAAAATACCCTCCTAGCACGTCTCCATGAAACTGGAGGCATTTGACATAGTCGATACAGAGACCTAGCTGGTCACATTTATGGTAAATTTCTTTTACACTCACCCATCCCATTCAATATAATACTTTCTTGTTACTTTCATCAAATCAACATCTTCATACTTGCACATAGTCACTTCTCCCTTTCATATCAATTGTGATTGTGAATTTTCCCAGATAGGAAAATGTATTACTTGACATGGACTCTACAATATATCAATCTATTTATGGTCACCACTGGATTTATCATTCTGGCTAGACAATCTTTGAAGGTAGCTCCCTACTCTTATACTTAATTACCTCCTATCCCCAAGCCATGCTCCCCTACATTGACATGCAACAATTCCTTATTAATTATCTATTTTTCATCTCTTCTGATTGACTATTGTGTAGGCAATATATACGTTACACAACAATGAAGCTATCACATTGAAGCTACCTTACTGCATCGCAATGACAAGAATCATTTGTAGCATTTTTGCATTTGGCATTCCCCACTTATCGTCTCTGAGGTTGTGGCTCTATGTTTCAAGATTCTTAAGTTGCATCTATATCATTGTTGCTATTGGATTGTCTATACACGATGGTATCTCTCTTTTCTTTTAACTAGGATACATCTTACTTGTGATGCTTACATATCTTCTGGTTCATGGTCCTTGTCAAGTTGGGTATTAAAACAATCACTTGGAGCAAAATCTAAATTTTCTGCTTACTTAGGATATGTAGGTCTCAATAGCCCAGCTAGAGATTATGAGATTTCAAGTTCAGGTTCAAGTAAAAAAAAAAAAATTTGGAACAATTGGTGCTGCAACAAATCTCATTTTTGCATTTAATTCAGGCATGGTTCCAGAAATACATGTATAGCAAAAGTTTCCTTTAATGATATGACTAGCGTGTAGAAAAAAGAAGGTTTTGGTCTTTTTTTAAACGCTCTCCCAAAATTTATTACTTCTCTGCCGTTGATCTTCTCCCAAAATATCCAACGGTTCATGGTAGATTTCGGGTTGAAAAGACACATGGGGGTTAACCACCTGATAAAGCGGTTTCCCCACACTCCTCCGCTACTATGTGTCCTCAGATTTGTGGAATCGGAGCCAAAAATCTCGATACTGCTTACCACTGCTTTGCCGCTTGAAATACCTCTCCAGGTTATAAACCCTAATGGAATGTTTGTAGATATGTGGAAGCCCCATGTACGAGTTTCTGGATACAAAGTTCGGAAGGAGCGACGGAAGTGTGTATTCTGTTCGCAATTGGATAGTGAGGGTGCTGGCTTGAGGGACATATCTGACAGTGACCACACTTGTTGGGGCTCTACTTCCATTTGTGGGTGATTTTATGAATATTACTAGCACAGTGAGTGTGATACCATTAACATTTGTGTTGGAAAACCATATGTATATTAAAGTGAAGGGAAAGGATTTGAGTTCATTAGGGAAGATGTGGCATTGGGCGAACATATGTTTTTCGCCTTGTTATCCGTGATAACAAATGTGGCAGTGTTCTGGTTCATGGTTATTGACTACATAGCATACCATGTCTTCGCTGATCTGTGATCATACGTGTAACTATATAATTGTAGCTGCTATATTCATCCGTGCAAGATATTCATTCAATTTCAGATCTCACTGGAGGTATTCAACTAATTGTTGGTAACAATCATAAGAATCATTAAGTTTCTCACTAACAACTTATTTCAATGCGACAATCTCACATACTTTCATAAACTCCTTAAATAGAGGTTTCATTAAGCATATAAAATCCCCCCAACTCAAATAAATATGACATAAATAGAATAAAAGGCCCAAAAATCCAACATATATTTTTGACATAAGTAGAACAAAAAGCCCAAAAATCCAACATATAATCTTATAAATATAAAATGCTCACATACTTTCATAAAATCTTTAAATAGAATTTCATCAAAAGTCTATGGTATAGCATATCTCACCACCATGCATTCATAGTCTTGTAAATACTTTATACAACAAGACCTAAACTTTATGTAGAAGCTAAATTAATAAAATTTGCTAATCAAACATGAATGCCAAGAAAATGCTATAAGTTTTTAGTGATAAAAATATTCGTGTCCACATTAAAAAATATAGTTTGATTCTAATACTCTATACAACAAGACCTAAACTTTATGTATAAGCTAAATTAATAAAAGTTGCTAATCAAACATGAATGCCAAGAAAAGACTATAATTTTATAGTGATAAAACTATTCGTCTCCACATTAAAAAATATAGTTTGATTAGTAGAATCATTTCCAAGATTGTGAAGAACACCAATAACCAATATATACCTGTATTAATCCATTTATGTATGACCTTTGGTTTCTAATTTAGATGAGATCCTTTATCCTATGCAAAGATTCTTTTTTTCAAAACTCTTTTCTTGTACTTTGCATAAAACCTTTCTCCACATAAGTCATGTTCTTTTCCTTATGGAATGTTAGGGTTGTGTACACAATCTTTCATGTCTTATTCCTTGCACACTTTACTATGTACTTTTGTATAAATAACCTTCAATGGATCTATCTAACTGAGGATCTATCATGCACCGAGAAGTATCAAATATCTTAATGTGTAAACCACTAAGAGGGATCAAATCCCTCCATGTGAAAACCTCTTTTTTGGTGTGTCGAACTTGAGGAAATCTTTGCACATGGAGGGATTTGATCTCTCTCATTGTATGATAAATCCAAAGTTAGGAGGATCTCAACTAATTTAATCTTTATTTTTTAACCCTCTCTATACACTTCTCATTTCTTCAAAATTGTTATTATTGGTTTCCCTTACTAATACTCATGATGTTGTATTCATGTAAAAAAAATCAAAGATATAAATTAACTATATATATATATATATATATATATATATTATATATATATATATATATATTATATATATATATATATATGACCTACCTGTTATCACAAAATCAGACCCCTGATAGGCTGCTGATGAGGAAGACTTTGAGTAACTATTTCAAACCTACTTTTGGTTGAGGCTTAGCCTCCTCAACCTGAGAGGGCTCTCTCACAAGATTAAAGATTTTGATAATGAATTAAATTAGATGGCTAACTCTATGGAAAATTCGAACAACAATGTATAAAAGGTTGAAATACAAATTAACAAACTTCCATTGGGCTATGGATTCAAAGTGTGTTTCAGTACAATAGTAAGATCAATTTCGCATGGAAGTCAGTGCATAGAAGGTTTTAACATAAAAGCAAAATAAAGATATAAAGTAAGGAACACAACCTACAAACACATGAAGGAAGTTAGAGCATCATCAAATGAATTCTAAGTAACATGTGTCTATACAACTGCAAGTAAGTATATGAAGGAAGTCACGAGGAAAATCAAACATTGAAACCCTTTCTGAATCCTGAGAAGTGAAAGCAACTCTTTGTATTAACCTGAAAACATACAGTCACATACAATAGCACAATGTGCTTGTTTCTTTGAAAATTGCCAACCTTTAGTGCATTACATCTCTTGTCATATATAGAGTTCATTACAAGCTTGGATTCCTTCCTCCATCATGAGGGGAATTCGAATTTCACTTGACCTGACACCTATTGATACTTAAACAAACTATTAATTACAACTAGTTGTTAACTAACAGAGTTAGAGACCTAATACAACTAGGAGTGTAACTCCTTACTATGAATAAACCACCTTAACTTAACATTGAATGCAATCTTTGATAGTTGCAACCTCATGAGGTTTAATTTGATGAAGCCTCCCACGTTGTCACCTTACTGCTGATGATAAACCCTAGAAATTAGGGAACATGTTTCCTTGTTTTTAGGTTTAGTATCCTTGAACATTAGCACATGGGACAGAGCCTTTATCTTCTCATCCATGACATATTTTACAAAAATTAAGGAGGTTTTTATAGTTCATGCTATTTAGAACAAAAACCTCTCTTGGTTTTTTAAAACACTTCTCCAGCTATCCAGAATCTGTCCTTGTAAAACACGTGTAAAATAGGAAAAACTATTCTCTGAAATTAGGGTTTCAAATAAAACTTAGTATCTCCCAAATGGTAACACTTATGAAGAAAGTGAAATAGGTTATTGTATCTGGAGCGTTGATGAAGAGAAACCTCCTTCAAAATTCAAAAATACCTTTTCTTGTGACCAGAAACTGATCTTGAAAAAGACTGCTAAAACTAGAAGACAAACCTTGACTTTTAGGAAGAAAAGCCTCTTTCAGTTTTCAAAATTGAGTTCTCAACTGCTCAGGAAACCTTCTGGAAGTTGGTTAGTAAAAGTAGAAAACAGAGTCTTTTATGCTAAAACATGCTTTTTCATGGGTTTCATAGTGCGCTAGGAAAACTCCTAGTTCAGAATCCCCGATTTCATAGCGCAGCCAGTGCAAATTCTGGGTTTTGCTCTACGAAAACTCCTCGAGTGAGTTTTGCACTACGGAAACCTTGACACAAGTTTGACACATGGAACTTATGTGTGATGTGAGACCAGTGATAGGCAAGGACAGAGTATTGAACCTATTTGACCATGCCAACAAGACTCTCTTTTAGATCTTAGACTCTAAAACAACCATGGAAAGACTAGACCAAGACTAACATCAATCCTTTGGAATCAAACTGATGTCAAAACACATGGTGAGGCTTCTAGGATATGGAATGAGGTTTTGAAACTTATTTTTTTTTTGGAAAAGAGAATGACACTTATTTAGATGAGATGACTCAAAACCTATAAGACTATGACTAGAAACAAGGCAAACTTTCCAAAGCTTAGAAACAGAAATTTTAGCATGATAACAATGGCTCCACTAGGGATAGTGTGCTCTTGTGGTATACTAAGAACTTGTAGCTCCAATGCCACTATCCATCCTCAAGAATAAAACTCCGAACTTCTGCCCAATCTACTCCTCAAGCCTTTAATGATTTCTGAAAGAAGAATTCAAATTGCACCTACTGTAACAAATGCTCAGTCAACCTACCCTGATCTTGTTTGTGCATTCCTACCTACTCTATCAGCTGCAATATCCACTTGTAGCTCAAGGAACATGAAACTTCCAATGAAGCTAGTCATCGATATGATTTGACACTTGAATCTCTTCATTGTGCTTGAAGCAAAAATAAACAAGATACTGAAATAACCAAGGCAACATGAGGTGTAACTGTTCTTCAAGATGAAAATATAAGTGGAAGCCTGAACAGTAAATCTTTTCCATGTAGTTAGCTATAGGGTCAAAAAACACATGGTTAGTTTGATGATTCTCATAACATTCTATATCTTCAAACAACTGATCCTTAGTCACACAACATTTATTTGATATGCTATCCAACTGCTTTTCTGAATGATTCCCACAAACAATGTAATTTTCCTCACTATTATGATCATTCTTTGAAGTAATCTACTGTAAGGAATTACATAAATGATCAACCTTTTCCTTTGACTGAAGGTTATAAAAATTTTCTTCCAGTGTTTCTTCTTGGTGTTTGCAATTATTTTCATCTTTATTATGATCAGAAGACTAACAAGTTTGTTGCATCTCTACATCAATCTCGGAGGATGTAATATGATTTTCATAAGTAAACCCATGTTGATTTTCATGCTGCATTTCATGGGATGTTATCCTTTATTCTTGGTGTTGAAATGTATTGTTATGAAGAGTCTCTAAAATTCCTTCATCCATGAATTCATCATCGTCATAACAATCCTACAAATATTGAATAAAACTCGCAGAATGTTTACAACAATATTTGACCAGCAATAAGGAGGGATGACACTCTTTATACATGTCATAGAATACTTCATGGAAATTAGCAAGAGAATATAATGAACCATTTTCCAAGATTTTATACCAAGACCATGCTTTTCCTTCTAAAGTGGTCATAAACATCTTCATGAGACAATCTTCAGGGAACTGAACCTTAAGACTGCATACATGCATATGGAACCTAACCAAATGAAGAGCAGCATTGTCTTTCTTTTCATCTTTGAACATTGGAAGATCATCTAACCAATCAATCTTTGGCATAGGATTTGGAAAACCAGGGATATGAGACCAATTCATAGGGGCATACCTGACATTCATTCTTGCAGTGGAACTCATCTTAAAACTTCATCAAGCTACTGATCTTCTAGCAGTGGAGTCACCTTCCAGTTTGTTATTTGATTTGTGGAGTCACCAAGGTAGTTTCAGCCTCAAAATTTTTCTAAACTCCTGCTACCTTCAAAAGTTCAACTTCTTGATTTTGGGAATGAATAATCTTCAGACTCCTAGCAGACGCACCAAAATGTTTTTACAAAATCAGACCCCTGATAGGTTGCTGATCAGGAAGACTTTGAGTAACTATTTCAAACCTACTTTTGGCTGAGGCTTAACCTCCTCAACCTGAGAGGGCTCTCTCACAAGATTAAAGATTTTGATAATGAATAAGATTAGATGGCTAACTCTATGGAAAATTCAAACAACAATGTATAAATGGTTGAAATACCAATTAACATACTTCCATTGGGCTATGGAGTCCAAGTGTGTTTCAATACAACAGTAAGATCAATTTCACATGGAAGTCAGGGCATAGAGGGTTTTAACATAAGAGCAAAACAGAGATATAATGTAAGGAACACAACCTACAAACACATGAAGGAAGTTAGAGCATCATCAAGTGAATTCTAAGTAACATGTGTCTATACGACTACAAGTAAGTATATGAAGGAATCCATGAGGAAAGTCAACATTGAAACCCTTTCTGAATCCTGAGAAGTGAAAGCAACTCTTTGTATTAACCTGAAAACATACAGTCACATACAATAGCACAACATGCTTGTTTCTTTGAAAATTTCCAACCTTTAGTGCATTACATCTCTTGTCATATATAGAGTTCATTACAAGCTTGGATTCCTTCCTCCATCATGAGGGGAATTCAAATTTCACTTGACCTGACACCTATTGATACTTAAACAAACTATTAATTACAACTAACTGTTAACTAACAATCCTAGAGACCTAATACAACTAGGAGTGTAACTCCTTACTATGACTAAACCACCTTAAGTTAACATTGAATGCAATATTTGACAGCTGCAACCTCATGAGGTCGAATTTGATGAAGCCTCCCACGTTGTCACCTTACTGCTCATGATAAACCCTAAAAATTAGGGAACATGTTTCCCTGTTTTTAGGTTTAGTATTCTTGAAAATTGGCATGTGGGACAGAGCCTTTATCTTCTCATCCATGACATATTTTACGAAACTGAAGGATGTTTTTGTAGTCCATGTTGTCTAGAACAAAAACCTCTCTTGGTTTTTTAAAAAACTTCTCCAGTTGTCCAAAATCTGTCCTTGAAAAACACGTGTAAAACAGGAAAAAATTGTTCTCTGAAATTAGGGTTTCAAAGAAAACTGAGTATCTCCCAACTGATAACAATTATGAAGAAAGTGAGATACGTTATTGTAGCGGGAGAGTTGATGAAAGAAAAATCCTTCAGAATTCCAAAATACCTTTTCTTGTTACCAGAAACTAATCTTGAAAAAGACTGCTAAAACTAGAAGACAAAGCTTGACTTTCAGCAGTTTCGTAGCGCAAGTTTAACCATAAATTCCTCCTACCTCAGAACGAATTTGAAGAAACAGAAAGCAATTTTTGTAGCTCAGTATGTTAGGAAGAAAAGCCTCTTTCAGTTTTCAAAATTGAGTTCTCAACTGCTCAGGAAACCTTCTGGAAGTTGACTGGTAAAAGTAGAAAACAGAGTCTTTTATGCTAAAACAGGTTTTTCCAGGGGTTTCATAGTGCGCTACAAAAACTCCTAGTTCAGAATCCCCGATTTCGTAGTGCAGCCAGTGCAAATTCTGGGTTTTGCGCTACGAAAACTCCTAGAGTGAGTTTTGCACTACGGAAACCTTGACACAAGTTTGACACATGGAACTTATGTGTGATGTGAGACCAATGATAGGAAAGAATAGAGTATTGAACCTATTTGACCATACCAACAAGACTCTCTTTTAGATCTTAGACTCTAAAACAGCCATGGAAAGACTAGACCAAGACTAACATCAATCCTTTGGAATCAAACTGATGTCAAAACACAGGGTGAGGCTTCTAGGATATGGAATGAGGTTGTGAAACTTCTTTTTTTTTTTGGAAAAGAGAATGACACTTATTTAGATGAGATGACTCAAAACCTATAAGACTATGACTAAAAATAAGGCACACTTTCCAAAGATTAGAAACAAAAATTTTAGGGTGATAACAGTGGCTCCACTAGGGGTAGTGTGCTCTTGTGGTATACAAAGAACTTGTAGCTCCAGTGTCGCTATCCATCCTCAAGAATAAAACTCTGAAGAGCAGTCATCATGGCTGGTTGAGAAGCAACCTGCGTGTGTGGAGTGGTGTTTGTGTTCAGACTTCCAGTAGAGGTGTATTTGCTTGAAGAGGAGACTGTTTGATCTGTCTGTGGAGCCATAGAGCCGATGGAGATATCCGAGTGCTGGTGGAGAATTTCACTGTGGTGTCGTTGTTGGGATCCCCCATTGTTTGATCGACCTGGTGGCCCATCCCTGTGTGGCTGGAGTGGGAGTGTTGTAGGAGTTGAGAGCATGTGCTTAGACAAGCACAGGGGGACGCCGAGTTGTGTCTTCTACTGCCTAGACGAAATTGGGATCACGTTGGTGGAAGAAAACCTAGAGCATCGGTGTGACATTTGATTGTGGTGCTTTGGTGTGGCTGCTAGAGCAGACTAAAGTGCACAGTCGTGAGCATGGTGGATCGATTTCCAGATCCGAAATTGATAGGGGAGAAAATGGTTCTTCAAAATAAACTGAAAGACTCTCATAGAAAACTAAAGAGAAAGCATCAAAGGAGAAATGAAAAATATTTTTTTGTTGAATTTAGTGATGTGTTTCAGGTTGACGTTGATGATCAAGATGCAGATTTGGAATTTGGTGAGATTTTTAAATGGTTAATGCCAGATTTATCGTCTTTTTCAAGTATGAATTATGAAATATGGGCAAATGAAATGAAAACAGTATTATGGAGGGTAAATTTACTATATTATGTTGAAGATGTTATTAATGATAGTGGAGATGCATCAGCATTAAGTCTTATAACATCTGCATTAGATGACAACATCATACTCAGCATAATATATGAATATGGAGAGATTCTTAGTACAAAATTCTTATGGGATGTTTTAGAAATGAAATTTGTTTGAATAAGGGAAATGATGCTAAAGATATTGCTCTTGAAAATGATCCCATATTTGATTGTGAAACTGAAGATACAATGATGGGTGATGAATATGTGTCTGTAATTGAAACTTGTGATGATGAAAACACATCCATTATTGTAGAACCTGGAATTTTTCTAGATGTAGAAATCAAGTTTGATGAGACTTGTATACCTCATGGTGAGTGCATCAATTTGATGATTGAAATACATCTTATTGATGAATCACTGTCAGGTGAGAAGGAAGGCCTATCTTCACATACAGATCAAATGTAAAACATGCTTGCAGCAACATAACTGAGTGAAGAGGCTGAAGGCATAACTATGACAGCAGAGAGGGATGGAGAAGGGAGAGATGGATAAATGAAATCTCTCTTGAAGGAGCAGGAAGATAATAATAAATGTGGTCCTCTTTATAAATCTAACATTGTTTTTTGTGCATATATTGGGAGACAAGAAGAAGCAATTGAAGAATCCCAAGTACCTGCAACATCAAATGCAAAGAATGTTGGTATATACTCGAAGAGGAGGATAAGAGTTCACGTGTTCCTCTAGAGGGGGAGAAAACATAAAAAGGAGGCGAAGCTCCATCATTTTCTTATGGCAAAGAAAGTGAAGATGAAGCTTCATCCACAAATGAACAAGTATGGGCTCTGCTGCAAGAAGACAAAAATGAAAGCTTTGTCTTTTACCATTGTAAGCCTAGCTGAGACTAAGACCGGCAAGCGTCTTATGTCATTTGAGTTTTTTAGTGAACCCTTTCTCCATTAAGGGGGAGTGTTAGTATTAATGGAGAAAGATATCTTTCCTATGTTTGAGTGCCTGTTGCTTTAGAATAGGATTGAGATCCTATTTGTTAGGGAATGGTTCAAACCACTTGATATTTTGAAATTATATGTAATAGATTATGTGAATGTGATGGAACAAAGCGTTCTGCCACAGGCAGTCTCCAGGGGAAGCTCTCACCTGAGAGCTGCTCAGTTTGCAGTAATAATTCAGTCTTGCTATTTTTAACATAAATGTCCAACAACCACATGTCTAATTGATATTGACAATCACATTTCCTAGTGTGCTATACAAATAGTTAGAGTACAACAATTACAAGTACACCAGGAAAGAAATCTACTTAAAATCACTTTAATTAAATGTCCGGCAACCACATGTATAATTGATATTGACAATCACATTTCCTGGTGTGCTATACATATAGTTAGATTCTAATTGTTTTAGAATTTGTTGTTTGCATCATTAAACGCTGCATACCAACTTGGATATTACTAGTGCACTTTTTCATGGTTTTTAAGATTATAATTTGTAAATGGATACATCATTTATTTGGAAAAGTGTAATTGACAATCAAGATTAACATTTATTATTGGTAAAGGAATACACTATTTATGTGCAATCAAGAGGTATAATTAGTAATCAAATTAGTTTAGATTGGATTATTTTAAAAAATTAACATAAAATTTGCTATAATTTGATTTTTGTTTTTTGTTTTTTTTTGTTTTTTAAATATAGTTATACAAATTTAGAGGTATAATTGGTAATCAAGTTAGTTTAGATTGTATTATTTTAAAAAATTAATATAAAATGCTATAATTTGATTATTATTTTTTTTTTAAATATATTATACAATTAGATGTGATTTCATTATTTAAAATAATATTTAAATGTATAAATAAATTCAACACTCTAAAAAAAATATTACAATTATTACAATTCTAACAGATTTATATCAAATTTTAAACAATTTTAACCAACACACAAAAACTTAAATATTATAAAAAAAACACACACAACATTAGAGAAACACACTTATAAAATTGTCCACATGTGATTAGAACTATTTGCTGAAACCATGACACAGCCTCTCTAACATTACGATACCTATATCAAATTTTAAACAATTTTAACCAACAAGCAAAAACTTAAATATTTAAAAAAAAACACAACATTAGAAATACACTCATAAAATTGTCCACATGTGATTAGAACTATTTGTTGAAACCTTGACACCGCCTCTCTAACATTAAGATTGCAACGCTGAGTTCAGAAAGTAAATCCTTCTTTGTTTTTATCTAAAGGACAATTTAAAAGATGCGTTGCTCAAATCGTGATATCACCACTTGATGTTAAGATTGGAACTCTGAAGTTAAAACATAATTCTTTCCTACTTAAACTGTAAGGACAGATTTAAAGTCGGCGTCGAAATTCCTTGTTATGGCGTAATAAATGTTTTAGCAATGTGTTTATAGATAATTGGATCTGAAATATAATGGAAACTAATGTCGTCTAATCACCCTACTGCTTTACAACCCTACCATTCAAACGGCTGCTTGTGTGCAACATTATATGTGTTAATCCAAATGGGACATCAATATGGTCGACCATAGTGTAGGGGTGGAAGTTATTAATATGAAAGATTCTGTGGTGACGAATAGGGGATTTAACTTTATTTTTTAGTTTTGCAGGTTACAAATTTTCATGTTTAATCATCCTAATTGTCGTCATTTATGTATCAGAGAATTTTGAGGCTTAAAATATTAAAAAATAATAAAATAATAAAATAATTTTTTCAACTCGTATTTTAAACTTATTTTCCTAAGGTTTTACTCAAATTTCAAACAGAAGTACTCGTTGGATGCACAATTTAATTCCTCATCCAAGGAGTACCTATGTTGCATGATTTTTACATACCATGCTATACAAAAAATGAGAAATGCATAAAAAAATGATTGCAATCACATTTTTCATGTATTTCTTATTTTGCATGTAGCATGGTCCATCAAAAGTATGCAACATGGGTAATCCTTAGATGAGGAATCAAATTTTGCATGCAACGAGTGTTGCCACTCAAAATTTGAGTAAATCTATAAGGAGATAAGTTGAAAACATGAGTTGAAAAAATAGTTTTCTATTTTCCCTCTAAAATTTGATGATATAATCTAATCTTATTTTATTCTTTTCCTCTAATGATTATCATCTTGTCGCGCCGACCATGAGTTCGTTCATCATTTGCCCACAAGATCACATCTAAAGTTCAATGAGTGGAGTATCTACGATAAGATGGGTAATAAAAGTTTACTTTAACAAGGATTATAAAATAATATAATGTTCATGTTCTTTTCCCTTTTTTATTTTTAAGTAAAAGTCTTTGTATTAGAGATATACAAAAATTACATTCAAATTTCAACCATGATCATAACCTAGAGGATACACACTAGGAAAATGATAGAAGCAAGAGGCCGCAGCCCATAGAGGAGAAGTCAAAGGTCCTCTTGATGAATACATAGTGACATAATAAAAGAACAAGGAGCAAGATAATAGAAGGGACAAAGAAAAATTATAGATAGAAGCGAGAGCATTGGAACATTATGGTCATGAGAAGGGCTACCTTGGAAGATGAGTGTTGACCAATTAGCATTCAAGAGGGGCTTCATGGACCATGACGCGTGCCCTGTATTAATTTGCATCATTTGGCTTCATGGACCATGACGCATGCCCTGTATTAATTTGCATCATTTGGAAGGGGATGCACCATTGGGGCCAGCTGGTTAGATGATGTTGTTGTGCTCATTGATGTAGGAGAAATGAGACCCCTTGACTATTGAAGTGGTTGCTTTATTTGTTGGAGGGGCCCAAGCTGACTGGAGTTTCACTTGAATCATTACGAGTTTGAAGACTCTTTTGCAAGGGGTTGTAATGCCTATCAAGTGGAATGTCAACTTGAACTAAATAGAGCGAGGAGGAATAAACAATTGTGTCCATTAAGGGAGGCACAAAGCCTTGAAGTTGCATGTAGAGAAGGTTCCCAATACATTAGTAGGCCACCTTGGCATGGTGCAGGTGGAATTCCATATCCAACACATTGCCTTCCAACATAATACTTATGTCCTCTTCTTCTTTGAAGTGTCAACCGAGGAGGTTTCTCAGAGCCCAAAGGTCGTCTCCCGTCACCTAAATTCTTGAGCCTTCACCTTTACTACCATTCTTTAGAAATGATGGGGGATGTTGCAGTCGAAATGCTCATCAACTTACCCATGCCAAGATGGGAGGGGAGGTCTTCCTTTGCCATGACCTCCTTTGCATGGGCAACCACATTCATGCACCATGACTCCTATGAAGCTTAATTCCAAACTCCTCACCTGAATGTCTACACTGAAACTTAACTCCAAAATCCTCACTTGAATTTCAAACTCCAAACTGCTTTGGAACTTAACAACTATTTGTTGCAAGGTTGAATGGCTTGTGTTTTGTGGGTTGCAAAATGTAAGCTCGAGGTCCTCTCGCCAAGTAGCAAGATGAGCATACAAAATTTTTATATGGCAAAAATGTCAAGGGAGGGCAGGCTTGTCACCACCTCCATGTTCCAATACCAAAGTGCAATGGAATGTGAGCCCATGGCACTATTGAAGTTCCACATCATGTGAGCTAGGGGTGAAATTCACTGGGAGAAAGAAATTGGTAGAGCGAATATGGTGGATAGATTACACAAAAAAATAATTCGCATATTACAATAAAAGCCAAATTACAAGCCCCATAAATAGTGCTCATGAGATTCAACAGATTGCAAACAAAGAATTGCTTGTTGAGGAAATCTCTCAACAAATTCCAATAACCAACCAAACTAATCTATCAATTTACTAATGTAAGCATTATTTCCACGTTAATGCTTACATTTACATCATTACAAAGATTAATACAAAAATGTTAAATTACAATTCACATGGCACATTAGTCTTACTGGTCGTCCTCGACACTTATCCCCACTATGAAGTCTCCCAGACAATGCTCTTTTCACCAACGTAATATTTGATCTTCCCATTCAACTCATTTAAGACATAAACACTTATGACCATCTTTGATGAACATTGTATAATTGATGTTTCTCGATCTCTCGAATGACAATTTCAATACTGGATTGTATCCAACAGTCAATTATCCATTTGACCTTTCTACACACATGGATCTCATTACATAACCTGTAAGTCACGTTCTTAAAGCCCGAAGTACAACAATACCCAATACAATCAAATTAACCATACGTTCTCTGAGCACCGAAAAACTTCGAGAACCACTAATTTAATTTTATTACATTATTCATCAATTGGTTTTGCACTTTTATAAATTTAATGGAAAAAAATTACATAAATCACTCAAAAATCAATAAACGTGAAATTATTTATTGTCATTCGAGTGTAGACAAGTCTCTTGGTCCCTTCTCGAAGATAATCAAATTTTATCCTCTGTTCCCTGTCAAAATATGGAGTCTTTTGCGTCCCGTGAAACATGCAAAGAAAAAGGACAAACCATTATGACTAGCGTGCCCAATCCAAAACGCATGCACAACACAAATATACATTTTTTCTCAAACATATTTGTTTCATGGACAAACAACTATATAATACGTAAACAAAGAATTCATTTGAGATGGACGCCTTTGCGAGGATATCCATTTTTAACATATGCAATGGATTTACACACGAGGAAGGAGACTGAAAGAAAAATTAGCCAACAAACCAATACTCTCATAAGTAGTCATTTTTGGCCATGGGCCCTCGCGAAAGGTTTTTCGTGCAACCTTTACAACCCTATCCACGTCTTCTGCATCACCTTCAGCCACATTCACAATCAAATTCCTTGTTATGGGATCCAATGTTCGAAATGTTTTTCGAGAAGCCACATTAACAAATTGTCCATCGATAAGAAGATTTGTATACTTTACTTGGACAAAAGGTGCTATAGATTCTTCCAAAGCACTTGTGGTTGTTCCTAACCTTTGAATCCTAGTATTGTTTATGGATACTTGTTATGATGAAGCTACCAATCCAACGACAAATGACTGTGTCCCAGCCCAGACTTCTCAAGCTAGAAGTGAAGAAAATCCCCTGCATGCTCCCCTTGCTGGCCAACTCCCCGTACAAACTCAAAATAGGAAACTCATAGGTAAAAACAAAAATTCACAAAGGTTACTGATGGCAGGGCATACTTTTAATTTGATTCAGGCGACAAATATTTCCCACAACCTCTTCTTTATACATGACTGTCACATTCACATGGGCACATCTAAATGTAGCCAATGTAACAAATCAATGGACAATCAAAATAAAAATCACAACATATCATTTACTCTATCTAGTCTCTAGGTGCAGAGAATCAATCCTTAGATCTTTCCATCTTCCTAGGCCCTCCCTTGAGGGAGTGAAGCCCACACAAACTTTAATACTAAGAAAGAAATTGGTAGAGTAGACATGGTGGACAGATTACACATAAAAATGATTCGTATATTGCAATCAAAGTCAAATTACAAGTCACATAAATAGTGCTCATGAGATCCAACAAATTCCAAACAAAGAATTGCTTGTTGAGAAAATCTATCAACAAATTCCAACAACCAACCAACCTAATTTGTCAATTTGGTAATGTAAGCATTATTTCCAAATTTGGGTGAGTTAATGTTTCATATCTTCCATCCAACCCCAGATCCAAGGTATAATGTTCATATTAAATTAATTAAACTTTAGGTTTATCATGTGTTTTGAGAGATTTGATCTAATCTATCTTTATAGTAAATTCAAAGTTTATACATATATCATGTTGAGCATAAAAAATGTTCAAATATTAAAATATTTGATTTATAATTAACATTAAAATGTTTTTTTGTTATTGAGCCGAGAGGCTCATTCTACGGCCTCAGTATCATGTGTCAACGATGTCCCCATCATCAAGTTGAATTTCTGCCTCATGTCAAACCAGAATTAAAAATCTAAAACTAAAATTAAAAAAACTATATATAGATAAAACATTAACATAATATCCGCTCTTAAATAATTGGTACCTGGAAAAATTAATCCTCTTAAACTCAATTAAAATCCAAATTAAAATAAATCTATACTAAATAATACCTTAAATATAAATAATTTTATATTAATTAAGAAAACATTTATACCTCGAACATTTTGCGTTATAAAAATCATCTACCGTTAAAATCAAATAAATATTTTAATAAACTTTATATAAAACATCACTTCAGGTTAACTTTTATTTTATCATAACATTAACTTTTATTTTATCATAATGAAAAAGACATAAAAAAAAATATGGTAAATTCCATAAATAATAGAATAATATTTATCGTGAATGTTAAAACTATCCTTTTATCTTATTTTCTAACATTATAAATGTGTTACGTCTAAGTTCATTTATTTTTTAAACATTTTTTAAAATAAAAATCATTTCAAAAAATAGTTAAAA
>APFE031588380.1:45006-57151 GCA_000404065.3 Pinus taeda
GTAAAATAAAATAAAGTATCTAAACTTTATAAACATTTTTTTTTTTTTTTTTTAAAAAAAAAAACAGTATATAAACTAATTATCTTACTCATAAAAGCCTCTGACTATGAAATATACATTATAACTCCATAATTATTAAAATGAAAACCAACTATTCATTTGAGATCCCATCTACAATATAGAAGAGAGAAGGTAAAACTACTAAACTACATCAACGAAAGGAAAGGAAGACCGAAAATTCACAAATTGCTAAAAAACCAATAGTTGGAAAGTGATTAAAGATATGGATTTAATTAGATGAAATATATTTAACTTTGTTAGAGCTGATTATGAACAAATCTTTGATTAAGGGTTTTATTGGGTTAAAATATTCAATATTTTTTTTACGAGAGTTTCCAAAGGTTTTCTTATAATAAAATCGGGTAAATTTTTTATTTTCTAGTTTTCAATCAGAAGATCAAAAATATAATTTATTCAAATAAATTTTTATACAATTTTATTTTTTAGTAATTTACTAAAGGTTTTGTTACAGTGAAATCTAGTTTTCAATCGGAAAATCAAAATATAATTTATTCAGACAAATTTTTATGCAATTTTATTTTTCTTTTGGTAATTTACTAAAGGTTTTGTTACAGCTAAATTCAACAAATATTTTGTTCTCCAATGCTCAGCTAGAAGATGAGAAATAGAATTTTATTCATTCAATTTTTAGTAAAATTTTATTTTAAAGATAGAATAATTAAACATAAATTTTAAACCTATTTAAAAATCTCTATATTACAAGAAACCATTTGCAATGTTTGATCATTAAACCTAATCATATGTATGCACACAAAGCCAAATCTGGTAAATCTTTTATTTTCTGTAAAAAAAAAAAGTTTATTTTTTTATTTTTTATTTATTTATTTTTTATTTTGGTGATTCACTTGTTTTCAAGATTAAAAAAATTAAACATAAATATTAAACCCATTTAAACATATCTAGGTTACAAGAAACTATGTGCAATATATGTATACAAATGCATAGATTTATGGCTATTTTTTTTTATAAATTTATTAAAAGTGCAACCTCATCACATTTAGAACTCTATGTATACATATGTTTACATATAGTTTGTAGAACTTGTGAACCTAGCATAATGGGTTAACTAAAGTTCAAGTGTTGGCTATATGGGTTTAGGAAGGCTAGTAAAGTGATCATTTGGGGAATTGTGACTGAAGTAGAATCATTGTCTTCCTAAAGATGACCAACCTATGGAGGTTGTGATTTTCCCAAATTTTGGGACTCAAGTCTCGTTAAGACAAAACGATAGCACTTGTCTACATGAAATTACTATTTATGCCGAAAACTTATTAAGGAATTTTTTTGTAGAGTGGGTGAGTAGAATAATCATGAATGTGAAGGGGAAACAAGGATAACCCTCTTACCCAAAGGTATTGGAAGTGTCTATATCACATCGAAATAGGAATGACTAGGTCTATGCATGCTTTTTTTAACGTGATCCTGGGGTGTATATAACATGTTGAAGTCTCTAACCAAAGGTGATATTAGATGGTGAACATTGCTTGTTCTTGCAGAGTTGAAAGTTTTGCACATGGTAAGAAACTATGAACAATCCAGTCTTAACCCCTGACATGAATTGAATGTAAAGTTTTGAATCATTGATTAATGACCCATGAACGCATTTGATTCTTGTCAATATATACATGGAAGGAAACATCTGGTGGGGATTGAGCCATTGAATATATCTAACTATACTTCTTAGAAAATTAATATAGATATCATACATAGTTGTATGGATTACGATTTTTTCCTTTTGGAGGACAAACTTGCTATTTAGCCCACATATTCTTGAGAGGAAGTAAAGGCCTACTTTTTAAAGTGGAAGAAGGCCAATAGGATGGCCACGATGATGATTTAGGCCTCTATGAGTGAGGCACTTCATGGTGACATTACAACCATAAATAGAACATAAGACTTACTCGCAGTCATCATGAAGTTGTTTGTCGATACCTATAAGTCCCTCCAATTTGGATATTTATCTCAATTAATAAATCTGAAATATGGTGGAAATAACAATGTGAGAGAGAAACCACTAAAAATGCCCAAGTCAAACATTGGGTTATGCAAGAAAGGAATCATTTTTGAGGATGAGTTGCTAGTACATATGACAGTCCTCTCATTCCCAAAGTCCGTTGACACATTCAAGGTTAATTAAAATGATTAGGATACCAAATGGGACATTTATCAAATTATCACCTTATACATCACTGAGGAGCAATGCCTTAAGGGTTCCAAAGTTGAGTTGACACAATTGGGAGTTAGCTCGACTAGTAGAAAGAACTCCAAGAAGAAAATTTTTAAGATGAATGATAAAAATAAGAAGGGAAATTTTTTTTGGAGCTAGCCAGAAGGGGAAGTCAATCAAGTCCAAATATTCGATTATTGGTTTTCTAAGAAAAAAGGGAAGATGAAGAAGGATTATTATAAGTATACAAGGAATGGATGAAGAAAAACAAATTAGGTGTTGATATGGCCTTAGTTCTTTCTAGTAAAATATTATTAATGTTGCTGCAAATTGTTCATGGATTGACTTAGGTGCATATGTGCACACCACACATTCCTTGCAGGGGTTCAACATTAGGAGAGTCCACAAACCCGAGGATAATATTTTTTTAGTGATGTTGAGGTGATGCAATTTGAAACTGTTGGAACATGCCACCTTGTTTTAGATTCTAAATTTAGTTTGGTTATGGAACATACTTTTTATGTACCGTCATTTAGATGGAACCTCATTTATTTTCCTAGTATTGATGTCGTTGGTTATAGATTTACTTTTGGGGATGGTTATTGTCTATTTCTTATCATGATGATGTTGTTTGACATGGATTATTGATTGATGGTATTTATCAGTTATCTCTTGATGGTATTTTTGTGTCTTCCTTGTTAGCTTCGTCTACCAATTCTACACTATTTGGGTATAAGCATCCAAAATCAATAGAAGATTCTTTGATGTTGTGGCCCATGAGATTAGATCATATCTTCAAGAAAATGCTAGTCCCTTCTTAGACATGATATTCTAGGAAATTTGGATTTCTCTAACTTTGATATTTGTGTGGACTGCATCAAAGATAAGATGACTAAGTAGCAAAATTTTCAGGGCTTCGGGGCTTCAAAATTACTAGAATTAATGCACAAAAATATATGTGGACATTTACCAGTTCCTTCTCGTGGTATTCAGTGATACTTTATTACCTTTATTGGCGATTTCTCCATATTTGCATAAATTTATTTAATCCACCATAAATAAGCTATATATGTTATCAAAATCTACCAAGATGAAGTCAAGAAGTAATTGGATAAGAAAATCAAGTATTTTTTAATCTAATCTAGGAGGGGAATATTTTGGTAGAATTGACCATGATGGTGTCAATCGTGGACCTTTTGTGGAATACTTGTGAGAGCAAGGGATTGTTCCTTAGTACACCACTCCACAAACACTTGAAAAATGGTGTTGCTGAGAGAATAAATCATACTTATTAAGATGAATTCTGAAGCATAATGATCTATTTATATCTATCAAAAGCATTTTGGGGTGAATCCTTAAAGATCATTGTTTATATCCTAAATAGAGTTCCTTGTAAGGTTTCCCCTGAGACTCCTTTCAACCTTTGGACTAGGAGAAATTCATGCCTTAGACATCTTCATGTTTGGGGGGTATCTTGCTGAGGAAAAATTATATAACCCAAAAGTTAAGAAACTTGATCCTAGGACCATAACCTTTAAGACTTACAAAGATTGTGAAAACTAGTTGTGCCAAGTTCCTTGACAATGATAAAAATAATGGGAGCTTTTAAAGCATAGATTTCAATGTTATTTATGCATATTTGGAAATCTTGTGAGCTTTGGCATCATTGGACAAAGCACTAGAAATCTCAGTCATAATAGTATCACATCACTCATTGACCCTACCTATACCACTAATTAGATTGTTTAAGGCCATGCTTCTTTATGTAGGGATCAATTTTTCTCATTATTTGATAATGCTTTCATTTATGAAATTTATCGTTATTGTGGAGTTCAAAGGTATAGTCAAAGTTTTTATTGTGTAAAATTCTTCTTTATACTCCCTTATCTCAGCACATACTCGTTCTTCACAAGCAATACTTTGTTGTTATTGTGGTGTGTCGAAATAGAGTCAAAGTTTTCATTGTAGCATAACAATTTCATTATTAGACTTAATTGAGTTTCTAATATTCAATAATTCACACTCCATAATGTGTTATGTGTAGATGGATAACATATACAAAAGTGAAAAGAAATGAACGAATATTTTATCGCTTATATTGCCTTCTACGCATGACTGAACTCTACCATAACATAAACTAGTTATGGAACAATGTTTATGCATGCATTTGCTAAATAAATAATGAAAATAGTATTTTATAATACAAATTAATTTGCTAAAAGGTAAACACTGTCGATTTTACAAATAAATGCTTACATTAATTGGAAACAGAAATAAACAAATCTAGAAATTAAGTTACACAAATATTTTGAAATTATGTCATCGAAAGCAAAGCAATAACTAAATTAATAGTGATTTACTTTGACGTAGGGTATAGCCAACAAATTATATAGAACGATACAGATAAATGTAACACATGGTAATTAATTTTGTTATTTTCGAATTCGATGACGAACTAAGGTGAAGGGACACAACCTTTTACATCTTCAACCAAAATTTCTTCTTCTAATGTCCAAAAACTTGAAGAAGGATTGACACAGTTTATAATAGGAATACAAAAGCTATTCTAAACCGATTTTATCCATACTGTCTCCAAAATGCACCTACAAACACAATATATTTTCATATATAATAAATTGAAAAAAAACTATTTAAATTACTACATATCCTCTATAATAGAAGCAACTTGGGCTTCATTAACTTCTGGCTCAAGATGAGAAGTTGTGGAATCTTGGTTAGTGGAGGATTCAAAGATACTCTCCTCATGTTGCACTAAAATCCCATGTTGCACCATGATATCCTCATTTGGTTCATTATTGTCCTCCTCAACATTGACATCCACTTCTTGAGCCAAATTATCCACATGAAAACTCAACATTTAATTTCTGAATTGCATCCTCTCCAACTTCATCTCCAATATTTCCATTTTTTTATTTAAAATCTCTAAATTAACCTGTTCTTCAAATAGAATCATCTTAGTATGCTGTAATACCAAAGAGATGAGAAATTCCATAGCATCAATCATTCTAATTAAAGAAATGTTGAGCTCTTGTTATGCAACTCCAGAATCCCGCTCAATAAGCTTCAAGCTATTCCACACATGCTAATAAAATTTTTGAATTATGGATCTAATCCCTAATTGTATGCTTGCAAAGTCACTCCAGCAATTGAAATATACCATCAATCTAACTTTCCTTGATTTTGAGCCTCTGTTTTCGAGATTATTGTTGACTTGATCCACATGTACTAGACAATAAAAAAAATTGAAGGAAATAATGGAAAATCTACACAATGTAAATGTTCATTGTCTAAAGGACATGTGTAGGATGGGATATGTGTGGGAAAACCGAATTGCAAAGGGAAATTGATATTGTCGACACATAATTAATTTAACTATGAACAAATTTTGAATTAGTATTATTATGGTTCCTTGTGAGAATCTTTTACTATGTGTAGGATGGGGAATGTATGGAAGAACAAGGGTGCAGAGGGAAAATTAACTTTAAATTATTTTCCATTTAAAACTTTTGTAGATTTAGCTATGTAGAATGAAGGATTCGTGCAGGATGAGATAGGTGCCAGAGAATGGAGGTGTAGAGGGAACTTTATAACTTTAATTCATAATGTAATGATATTTCACATTTTCCTATCACATATATAAAAATTTATCAATATAAAAATTGATTAAGGTAGGCGTCTTTCATTTTGAGTTTTCCACAATAAAAGTTTTGATTCTTTTTTTGTACTCTGCACAACTAAAATAGATGGCTCTTAATGGAACATAATTCCCTTTGTGGGGGGCAGTTTACTTTTAGAGAGTTTTTATTGTGCAGAGGGAAGTTAATAACATAGTGGTGGAGACCAACATTATTTATAGGTGTTGACATGAACGAAAGTATATTTGTAAATATTGTGATTAAAAAACTTGTTTATGAGTGCGGTTGTATATGAATTGTGTGGAAGGTTTGTCACTGTGCAGAGTGTGGAGGTTCACATGATGAAATCTTGAAAGCTTCCTCTACATAATGGACTTCCTTAGTAGTCCCACACATATGCCTTATTACACAAAGATACCATAAACAAAGCTTTCGCTGTGTAGAGAGCTTTGTGCGGAGAGCTTTCATTATGAGAGCACAATCTTTAATCAATTAATTAGAAAATTATTTATGGAAGAAGAAGTTGATTTTGTAGGAGGGGGGAAAAATCACTATTCTCCACACTTTTTCTCTTTGCCTCCGAGAGGTGTTCGCCAACATTTATGCTTATGCAAAGAAGTTTCATTGTATAGATTTTTGTTTGCACTCCCCATAAAATTTACTCAATTGACTAGTGGTATTCAAAACACAGAGATATGGATTATTTAGTATTAAAATATTACCAATATTAGCATATGAGTTCAACAATTCCTAACTATTATTGAAAATAGTGGTAGACATGGTGGTATTCACAGTATGGAGATATGGATTATTTAATATTAAAATATCACCAATAATATGTATATGGAAGTGAGATATATTGCAACAAACTTATATTTGTTATTAACAAATGCTTGTGCAAAGAGCTAGGATTATTTAATATAAAATATTAGCAATAATATGTATACAAAAGTGTGAAACATCGTGACAAATTTGTATTTGTTATTAACTAATTCTTGTGTGGATATCTTTCCCTGTGTGGAGAGCTTTGTTTCAATAGCTTCCATTATGAGAGCACAACCTTTAATCAATTAATTAGCGATGGAGGTAGGGACTATGTTTCATGGAAGTTATCCCTATTGTTTTTGTAGCAACATTATTTGTAATTTATGAAAATAACTAGAATCGTTTTTAAAAACATTCACCATCATCGAAAAAAAGGAGAGCTGATTGTTCAGACAATGGTTTTCCCCTTTAGGTTTTTACTTTAATTTCGTGTCAAATTGTGGTAAGTGGATGACCATAGTTTTTATGTTAGTGTAGTGGATATGTTGTTTCATATTATAATTAATATTTTATTTTTAGGTAGCTTCAATGCTCATTATAAATGTTGATCATGTAATATAGAAACAATCCATTATGTATTCAATTAAATGACAAGGGGATCAATCGCATTATAGTACTAGGGTAGTGAAACTAAATACATTTCCTTTCTATGCAGCATTAGTAGCATTTTCCAACTCAATGGTCTCCATCCTAAACTAATATGCAAATGATATTTGTAATAGACAAATCCATCATGAGAAATTTGGGAGTGTTTTTACTTGAAAAAATTTCTCTAATATCTTAAAAAGAGATTTAAGAATCAACATGTAATAAAATATTAGTGATAGAATTAGTCCATATTCTTAAAATCCCTCAACTTCAATAGTGCAAAGAAATTATTCAATGAAACAGAAATAAATGTTGTAGGAAACAAAACTTGGAGTTATTTTCCTCTACACCAATGCAACACTTATTCAAAGGTCTTACCCCCCAAGCAAGACTTAAGTTCAATGATAATGTATAGGTATCACACACTATGATGTATGATCATAAAACATACATTGAAAAAGCTAAGGCAATAGTGTTCACAAAATCCATTTTATTACAACAATTAGGGGCTTGCAAATCACCATTCCTTTAAAAGTTTTAATGTGTGATATCACTATTATTCTTGCTTCTAGTTCTCATAGTACCTCTAGTAATGTACAAATAAATAAAAATATCAATCCTAGCCTTTGTATTGTAGTGAGGATAAGTATATCATCCTAATCCCTCTTACCTTTTCACATCGTATGCTTAAGAAATGCTTAATTATTATTACCAATATAGGATGGTGACAATTCCCCTCTTTAAAGAATGAGTGGGAAATAAATGATATGGTACCAGGGATTTTAAGGATAGTGTTTCCCTAATATTTTCCTTAAAATAGGGAGGCGAAAAATCCCAACCAATTTTCTCGTAATCTTCCCTCCTTCCCCTTCCAACCCTTATATAAAGTAAACAACACACTTAAATATGCTTGGGAAATTTTTGTGTTAGATTTATAAATATTGAAGTCACATGATTGGAATTTAGTGATTTAAAACCTTGCCCATTCAACCTTAAACCTCAATTTAACTTAGGAACCATATTTCAAATATTTTGGATTTAAACTTTCCTTCCCAAAGTTTCACAAATTTTATGTTGAGTATCTCTAGTGAGGATTTTTTTTTTTTTTCCTTATATGTGATTTTCACCACATTCTTAGTGTTCATTGAAGTTACACCCAACATTTAATGTAGATAAACATAAGTACCGAATTCGGTATATAAACTACTTCATTTCTTATATATGCTTGTTAGTTTATTTTAAAAACATAATAAGTTATTGAACTCATTAATTGTAGAATAAATACATAGATCATAATCATTAATGTATACCTTAGATATTCTAAATCAATAAATTAATAATATAGACTTCATTTTAATTATAATTAGACCTTAGTCAATTGAGTCCTAATTAAAAACCAAAAACTTCATATATCAATTCATAAAAATTAATAATAAAATATATTAGTAATATAAAAACATCAAACACTTATGAACATCATTCATATAATATCTTATGAACATCATTCATTTAGAGGCCTTGGAGACCAGCAGACAGCAAGACTCTGAGGCTACAGATGACAACAGATCGGAGGAGGAAGCTACAATTGAAAGAGAAACACCTGTGGATGAGGCTCCTAAAGTTAAATTGTTGAGGTTGGTGCTAAGCTCAATTTTGAGACCAAAAATTTATGTTTGAGAGAATAATTTCGGAAAAATCACATAACAAATCATTTGTCGATGCATTTCGATCCAACCAAAAATTTAGTTGTCTACCTGTGATGGTAGTCTGGCAGCCAAGAATTTGATGGACTGGATTAGAAAATTAGGCAAGTATTTCGAGTACGAGGAGATTTAGGAAGATAAGCGGGTAAGATTTGTTGTAAATAGGTTGAAAGGCCATGTTTCATTGTGGTGGGACACCATGCAGGCTGAAAGAAGGAAAAAGGGGAAACCATTGATTAAAAGTTGGGACAGGATGATAAAAAAGATGAAGGGGAAGTTTATGCCGAAAGACTATCAATTATCCCTTTATAAATAGGTGCATAACCTCAAGCAAAGGTTTTTGATAGTCAAAGAGTATACGAAGGAGTTTTACAGGGTAAATTTGAGGGTAGATTATGTAGAAGACACCCCAGAAAAGATAACAAGGTATATCAATGGTTTGAAGTTGGAAATCCAAGATGAAATCAACATTCTCACTCTGAGGATGATGGAAGAAATACATCAGTTTGCCTTGAAGGCAAAAGAGAAAATAATCACGAAGCATAATTCAAGCAGAGTTTGTGATTTTTCTAGTGGGAGAGGGAAGATGGTTGGAAGAAGGAAGACTTCAGCTCAAAGGAATGATGCAAATAATTCAAAACAACAAGGACAACAAGAGAAAAAAGGTGACTCTAGAGGAGGAAAATGTTATGAAACCAGCTCACAAAAAGATAGCAAACAAATATCAACGCCTTAGAAATCAGCCTCTTCGAGGGGGCAACCTCCTTTACATTACACAAATGAACAATTCTTGGATGATAAAAATGACAAAACCTCCTTTCTATATATAGGAGTCTAAGGGGTCACAATATAACCAAAGCCGACCTAACAATAATAATATAGGGGCACAAAAATAATAATAGTGGCCTTCTATGGGGCACGATAATAACAATATGGGGACAATAGGTGAACAACAATAACAATAAGGGATACAATGACAATAGTAATGGGGGAGTCACTAATATTATAGGGACCTAACATGCCTCTCTCTTTCAAAAAAAGTGTTGTCCTCAACGCTTGAGTAGTTCTGGATGCTTTTGTATAAAATTATCATCCTCCCATGTGGAAACTTCAACAGGTAAGTTCTTCCACTTGATGAAATACTCTGAAATTGATCGATTTAGTAGCTGTCGAGTTCTTGTTTCTTTAACTGCTTCAAGTTCCAATATGATTTTTCCTTTCTCATCAAGTTCTAGTAGTATTGTTTGAATTGGGAGCTTGTCACCTATAACCTTCTTTAAGCATGAAACATGGAAAACTAGGTGCACTCGGGAAGCTGCAGGAAGCTCCAATTTGTATGCCATAGTACCTATATTTTGCAACACCTTGTACGGACCATAATACGTTGTTGATAATTTATTATCCTTCTTAGCTTGCTTGAGGGACATTTTTTTACATGGTTGTAACCGTAGGAATACCTAATCACCTACATCAAAACTTCTTTCGCTGTGATGTTGACCTGCCTACTGTTTCATTCTATTTTGCGCCAAGGTGAGGTTATCCTTTAAGAGTTGGAAACCTTGTTATTGATGCTCGATGTGATCTTCCACTGCTTGAACCTTAGAATTTTTTCTTAAATATGATGTGATGGATCGTGGATGATATCCATAGAGGGCCTTAAATGGGGTCATTTTTGTTGCAATATGGAAGGAAGTGTTATACCACCAATCAACTAGAGGCAACCATTTGACCCATTGTGTTTGTTTATCAGATACAAAGCAACGAAGATATCCTTCTAATCATTTGTTTACTATCTCAGTTTACCCATCAGATTGAGGATGATAAGATGAGCTATGAGCCAAATGAGTACCAAGACAAGAAAATAATTTTTTCCAAAAATTTCCAGTGAAAATGGGATCTCTGTCACTTACAATAATCTTTGGGTTTCCATGTAGCTTTTGAATTTTTTCCATAAATGCAGTAGAAATTTTACTTGCTTTAAATGGATGAGATAATGCACAAAAGTGTGCATACTTGGTAAGTCTATCAACTACCACCATGATAACACTCTTTCCTTCGAACTTGGTTAAATCTGTGATAAAATCCATTGAAACCTCCTCCCAACGTTGGCTTGGAATGAATAAAGGTTGTAATAGACTTGGGGTCTTCATTGTTTCAACTTTATTTTGTTGGAAAACCAAAAATTCCGCCACTTAATTTTGAATATCCGAATTAAGGCCACCCCAAAAATATTCCTTCTTAACCCTGTAATAAGTTTTTGGAAATCCTGAGTGCCCTCCTATGGGAGAGGTGTGCAATTCCCTAAGAATATTTTGTTTGAGTTGGGAATTCTTACATAGGTATAACCAATCTTTGTACCATAACGAATCATTTTTCCAGCTAAATGTATCAGCTGTACTGGGATCTTGTTGTAACTTTTAAATGAGTGCCCACACTTCTTCATCATTCTTCCCTTCATCCCTTGCTTCGTTTATCAAATCTGGTTGGATAATAGAAATTGCGCAAAGAAATGCTTCCACATCCTCATCCTTTCTTGATATTGCATCTGCCACAACATTTTGCTTCCCTGTTTTTGTAGATGATTTCAAAATCATAAATCAACATTTTTGTGACCCATTTTTGCTTCTTTTTTGAAGATAATCTTTGTTCTAAAAAGTATTTAAGACTATCATGATCTGTTTTTACCTTGAAGTGTCTTCCTATTAAGTAGGGTCGCCATTTCTTAAGTGCATGTAATATTGACAACATTTCCTTCTCATAAATAGCTTTGTGTAAATACTTTCCTTTGATTGGACAACTTTCAAAAGAAATGGGTCTTTCTTCTTGCATTAAAACAACAACAATTCCATTTCCTGAGGCATCACATTCCACAATAAAGGTTTTTCTAGAGTCTGGTGTAGCTAAGGCCAGTGCTTGGCACATTGCCTCTTTAAGATTTTCAAAAGCCTTCGTTGCTTCTGGAGTCCATGAAAATTATCTTTATTCAATAATGTTGTTAGAGGTGCTACTATTCTCCCATAACTCTTAACAAACTTGCGATAATACCTTGTCAACTCGAGAAATCCTCGTAGATGCTTTATGGATGTGGGGATTTTCCATTCCTTAATGGTTTTAATTTTGCTAGG
>APFE031588380.1:57402-74809 GCA_000404065.3 Pinus taeda
AAATGGAATTCATTAAACCTTGAAATGTAGAAGGTGCATTGGTAAGGCCAAAAGGCATGACCAAAAATTCATAATGAACCTCATGAGTTCTAAATGTTGTTTTTGGAATGTCTTCAATCTTCATTCTGATTTGATGATATCCTGAATCAAGATCCAACTTGGTGAAGTAAATTGATCCATGCAATTCATCCAATAATTCATCAATGATAGTAATGAAAATTTATCTTTAATAGTGAGTTTGTTGAGATCCCTATAATCTGGACACATGCGCCATGATCCTTCCTTTTTGTGAACCAATACTACTGGAGCAGAGAAAGAACTTTGACTAGGTTGAATTATACCAGCCTCTAGCATTTCTGCAACCATACATTCAATTTCAATCTTTTGGGCATAGGGATATCTGTAAGGCCTGATGTTTAGAGGAAAACTTTCTGGAATAAAATGAATATCATGATCATGATTAAAAATAGGTGGGAGGACTTACTAGAGAGGTAGAGGTAGAGGAAGAGGAATAGAGATTGTCTACTGATGCTATAAATGTGGACAATTGGGTCATATATCTTTTAAGTGTGCTGAGAATGAGAAAGGAGGACAAAGAGATTCATATGTAGCTCATCCAGAAGCAACATAATCATAAGTACCTGAGCTAGAAAATGTACCAGAGATGGGAGAAGCTTTAATGTTGAATAAGATCTTGCTGAAACTCGCCAAGGAGACTATTGAACAAGCATAGAGGAAAGCCTTATCTAGGATTGTTTACAAGACTAGAGGAAATTTTTGCAAAGTGGTTATTAATAATGGGAAAACTGACAATCTAGTTTCCACAGAAATGGTGGAAAACTTGGATTGAAAAGGTTGAAGCATCCAACACCATATAAGGTATCATGGTTGCAAAAAGGTCACCAATTGTTGGTAAGTGAGCAGAGCAAAGTAGAGTTCCAGATAGGGTGATATAAGGATAAGGTTGTTTGTGACATCATGCCAATGGATGTCTGCCACCTTCTTTTGGGACGACCGTGGAAATTTGATAGGAAAGTGGTGCATGATGGAGAAAATAATACCTATATGTTTAAAAGGATGGCATAAAGCATATCATTATTCCATTGTAGGAAGATTGTACAACTGGGAAAAGTAGCTCAAAAGCATTGTTGTTAGGAGGAAAGGAATTTCTGCAACAAATGGAGGAAGAAAAGGTTAGCAATGTGGTGGTCTGGAAGCCAAAGGTAATACTTATGCATACTGAAATTACAAATTTACTTGTTGAGATTCAAGATATGTTTCATGAGTTTAATGATATCGTGGTAGATGACTTACCAAGTCAACTACCACCTAAGAGAAGTATCAGTCATCGCATAGACTTGATACCAGGTGCAAGCCTTCTGATCAAAGTTGCTTACCAAATAACACCCAAGGAGAATGAAGAGATAAGGAAGCAGGTTCAAGGACAGCTGGAAAATAAGGGAAAGATTGAGTATGTGCATTGTCTCTATGGTACTTAGTCCATAAAATATGGAGAATGGAGGATGTGCAATGATTCCAGAGAAATCAACAGGATTACAATCAGGTACAAATTTCCCTTACCACAGATGGATGACCTGATGAACTATTTGAGCGGGGCAACCTAATTTTCAAATGTTGATTTGAAGAGTGGTTGCCATCATATCCAGATCAGAGAAGGAGATGAGTGGAAGACAAATTTCAAGACCAATAATGGACTATATGAATGGATGATCATGCCATTTGTATTGACAAATGCACCAAGCAACTTCATGTGGTTGATGAATGATTTCTTGAAGGAGTTTGTTGGTAAGTTTGTTATTGCTTATTTAGATGATATTTTTATTTTTGGTCGAACAAAGGAAGAACACATTAGGCATGTAAGGTATGTTATGGAAAGGTTGTAGCAAGAGAAAATGTTGATAACTTTAAAAAGTGTACTTTCATGAGGTCTGAGTTGATATACATAGACTTTGTCATTTCCAAAGATGGGTTGAAAATGGATCGGAGAAAGCAACGGAAGTTGTGAGTTGGCCTTCAGCAAAGAAAATTTTTTATGTTAGGAATTTTCATGATTTAGCTAGCTTCTATTGGATGTTCATCGAGAATTTTAGCGATATTTGTGCACCTATGGTTGCGACAATCAAGAAGGATAGACAAACATTTTGTTGGAAAACAACAACAAAGAAATGTTTCCAGCTGTTGAAGAAAAATATCATTGAGAAATTGAGGTTGAAGCTAATTGACTTCATTCGGATTTTACAAGTCAAATGTGATGATAGTGGTACAACCATTGGAGCAGTATTGAGTCAAAAGGCATACCTATTTCATATTTCAGTGCGAATTTGAATGACTCAAAGAAAAAATACTCCTCTTATGAAAAGGAATTTTATGCAGTGGTTCACACATTGAAGCATTGGAGGCTCTATTTTATGCCCAAGGAGTTTGTTTTTTATTTGACAATTATGCATAAGTTGAACCATAATCATGCAAAGTGGGTGCAATTCCTACAATGTTTCACCTTTGTTCTGAAACATGTGGGTGGACAAGAGAATAATGTAGTCGATGCTTTAAACAGGAGGAGCTTGATTGTGCAGGAGTGCCATGTGCATATTTTGGGCTTTGATTATCTAAAAGACTTGAACGAGGATGATGTTGATTTCTTAGAAGCCTTCAAAGCATGTAGGAATCCCATGAGCAGAGGTAACAACAGAGGCAATTTATGTTGCAAGATGGTTTGTTGTTAAAAAATAGTGAGTTATGTATTCCAGGTTGTTCAATGAGGGATAATATGATGTAGGAAAAACACAATGGAGGATTGGCAAGGAATTTTGGTGTGGAAAAGACACTTAGACAGTTGGAACACTTCTACTTCTCACCAAATATGAGAGCTGATGTACAAAAACATGTGGGCACGTGTAGAGTATGTCAGCATGCAAAAGGGAGGAGTCAAAATATTGTGTTGTATACTCATCTACCCACTCCAAGTAGACCATGGTACTCAATAAGTATAGACTTTGTTTTGGTTTTTCTTAGGACATAACAACATGAGGATTCTATACTTGGAGTTGTGGACAGATTTACAAAGATGGCTCACTTTATCCCATGTTGCAAGATTAGTGATGCTACAAATGTGGCTCATTTGTTTTTCAATGAGATTGTATGATTGAGTGGCTTCCCAAAGACAATAATTTCTTACAAGTACATGAGGTTCACAAGACATTTTTTGAGGACTTTGTGGAAGAAGCTTGGAACAAAATTGAACTCCATGTTAGTCTATCATCCACAATCTGATGGGAAAAATAAAGTTGTGAATGAGAGTCTCGGGAACATATTGAGGAGCCTCGTGGGAGAACATCCCGAGAAATGGGATTGTAGGTTAGATCAAGCTGAGTTTGCATACAATGATCCACCAAATAGTAGCACCAGGAAGAGTCCATTTCAGATCTTGTATGGAATGAATTCTAGGGGAGTTTGTGAGATGGGATATTTGAGAAAACTTGATTAGAGGAGTGTTGATGGGGAGCATTTTGCAATAGTAATAAATGACTTACATAATGAGGTCAAACAAAAGCTACATGACAACAAATACACGTACAAACAAAGGAGGGCAGATTTGAGAGGAAGAGAGGTAAAGATAGGTTCCCAATAGGGGAGTATAACAAGCTCAAATCGAAGAAAATATGACCATGCCAAATACTTAGAAATTTTTCTGCAAATTCCTATGAATTGGAGCTGCCTACGGGTGTAGGTATCTCACCTATCTTCAATGTGGCTGATTTGTATCCCTATGACATTAGAGGAAATTTCCGCCTAAAAGTGTCCATGAAAGTTTCATGTAATTTCCATGTCATAATATGTGAACCAATCAAATTCCTTGAAATTTAAAAAGAGGTACATGTAAATATTTTGGAGGGAAAAGAAGAAAACTACTTTCTTTAATTATATTTTTGACTTATCTCCTTATAGGTTTTGTCAGATTTCAAGTGTAGGCACTCATTGGATGCATAATTAAATTCCGCATCCAATGAGTACCCATTATATATACTTTTAAGAAGGCCTGCATTGATAAAAATTGAAGATACATTAAAAAAGTGTTCAACACACATTTTTAATGTATCTTCATTTTTTACCAATCCAAGTCTTCTCAAAAGCATGCATAATGTGTTCTCATTGAATGTGGAATTAAATTTTGCACCCAACAAGTACCTACACTTGAAATTTGAGTAAACCTATAAGGAGATAAACCAACAATACAATTGAAATAAGTAGTTTTTTTATTTTCCCTACAAAATTCATAACACTTATTTTATTATTTTTCCTTAGAAGGCCACTTTTAGGATGAAAATTATTTTAATGTGATGATGAATCTGTTAGTACAACAAGTGAGAGAAGTAGGGAGTTGATTGAATAATGTTGGGTAAAGAAGATGCCTACGGTAGAGGATCTAAAGGTTGAAATGATTTTGGACACCATAGTTGCAAATCACACAAGGGGAAGGAGTATCTAGAGTTTTTGGTGAAGTGGAACGACTGTCCAATGGAGGATTCTATATGGATGAGTGTTGCAACCCTACAGAAGGCAAGTTGCTATGTAGAGGACCTTATGAGTAGGAGCTCATGAATTTTTTCTTTCCTAGGGAATGTGATGGAGGATCATTAGACCAAGTTTGTGGTTAAATTGAAGGGGGCTTGACAATGTGGTGGATTGGCCACATGTTGTGATGGAAAAGTTGATTTTGTCTCTTTTAATGATATTTTGAATAATGTAAATACTAAATTTCATTAAGTTGTAGATTCTAGGAAATGAAGAGTCATTTATAATGTGACTTTTTGACTTCCCTCAACTAGAGAGAAGGGGAAGCAAAACAGTTGCCAAGGATGTGCATAAAAAGAATATTGATTAAGAGGAAAGGAGCTTCTTCTCTTGCCTCGAAAATGTACTTGTGAAATAAATAAAGGAAGTGTAGCATATTCAGTCTATTTCTCTATGTTGTTATTTTTGTGTTCGAATTGTATCCACATTGGGTTTCATCCTAGAATTAATGTTACCTAAGGCCTGTAGCATTATGTGTTTGTAGACATCGATTTCTGTGTTGTGGCTATTAGGTGTGCTTATTAAAGTGACCCTAATCCCTATGTTGTAGTGTCTCTATTTTGCAGGCAGTGGCACAGTTATGTTTCTCTCAGTGTGCTCAATAATTTGATGAGGGGATGTTGGAAGTGTACAAACTAGGAGGAGGTCTTTTTTTGCACATGACAACATGAAGAACCTGAGAAATTCAAGCACTCTAGAAAGCCTTTGTTCTGGACATGGTCACAGTTTTGTTGAGGGTCTGTGTGTAACCATCGGTAAGGGAGACGAGGGAGGCCCCTTCCTAAGCGTGGAGGACATGTTCAGAGGTGAAAGGTCAAGTATGTAGAGAGCACGAGTTGTTCTTCCTTCTAAGAGATGAAATCAAAGTTTCTAAGGGCGCTACAAAAGAATTTCGCAATGCGCTACAAAAATATTTCATAGTGCCTCCAGTAGTGTATTTTTGCACTGTGTTGGTCTACTTGTTTCCATCAATACAACAAAAAGACAAATTTGACGCAGTTAAAAAGATACAGGATCTGGAAGAAAACAAAAAGAAAAAAAGTCCAACCCAAGAGTTGATGTTATTTTTTTTTTTTTAAATTATAAGTCTAACCAAAGCAACAAACATCTTACTTTATTTTTAGTTGTAAGCGATATTGTATTTAACTATGTGTTTCTAATCTTTAAAATAAGTGGTTGTAATTAAAGGGAAGGTTGGAAGAAATAATTCCAACTACCAAATGTTATAAATAATTTTAGTTTTGTATAATTCAATTGATTTTTAGTTCAGTTATTAATTACTATTGTGTAAGTATATCTCCTATAGAATTTATTTAGTTATTTAAAAATAGTGAGAAGAACATTTTGCTTTACACTTTTAATCTTTGACAAATATTACATTGATTCAAGTTCAACAATAACGAAATTAATATCAGTTATGCTAAAAGATGTGATCCTCCAATTTAAACGTTAGTAATCACATATCCATTCCTATATTACATATCTTTATTTTTGAAATCACAACAAACCTACTTCGTGGTATTTATCCTCGAGTTCCCTCGGATGGGGATAGTTTCAATCTCTTCAACGAGTTGCAGGGATCGATACATAGTATGGCATCATCAATTCTCGCATAAGTTTAATTATGATTAAAAAAAAGTTATTCATTAAATGCATATTAATTGGGTTTTGTGAGATTTTATTTTATCATGTTCTAAAATCAACTTTCATAAAAAGGGGTTGAGAATGAAAATTAATGGTACGATTACATTATTTTAAAGAATATATTTACTCGACCAAGTCTGAGATAATTTTGATGACATTATTTTATATTGTTATTGAGATTGTTTTTCCTTAAGATTAATGGTGAGCAAACAAAACCTACCCTTAAGAAAAGAGAAAACAATAAAAAAAAATCAATATCAAAACCAAAATAATTCATTCAGTGTTTTAGAGATTGTAATTTATTTTTTGAATGAGATATATACCTAGATATTTATCTATTTTTTATTAGAATAAATTTTTTGAAGTCGATAGAGAATATTGACTTTTTAAAAAATAAAATAATCAAAATAACTCATTGAATCTGAGGAAAAAATACACTACCCAAAAAAATTGGGTTTGCTCAGTTATGAATCAACTATTTTCTAGTTCTGCCTTTCATCCTCTTCATTAAGAGGGAACCTCTGCTTAGGATGGATCTTAGCTTAGCTTCAATGTTAATATTCTTGAAAAGTGAAATGTGATTTTACAAAGACTTGTATCTCTTAGGGAAAATTTAGCATCTTTGTGTCTTTTGTATTTTTCTGATTGTGACCATCTTTTAATTTTGGGGGTTGAAATAGAGCAGATGTTATTTGTTTTCATTTTCCAAGATGAGCATGAATGTTGGGTATTAATTCTTAACTGTTTTAAGTTTAATATTTTTCTATTATATGCATTTTAATTGTTATATTAATTGTTATATGATTTGTTTGTTTGTTTGTTGGATTTGAGAGATTTAGGTCTATTAAAAGACTTTTAGTATAGTGTTTGGTTGAGATATTCTCTCAACTAGTTGAATGTGTGGTTAAGATAGTTTGTGTATCTTAAACAAATGCTTGAAGTATTTATACGTGTGTAATTATTGATATTTTAGTAGAATGTAAAATATGGTTCACGTGAAATATTTTTTGACTTAGTATCAGAACAGATGTTCAACATAACTTCCTTACTGGATAGCCAAAAACATGTGAGAGCTCTCCCTCACTAGAGGACCAAGACCATGTGAGAGCCTTGAAGAACCAAAAGCATATGAAAGTTCTCCCAAGGGCCAAGAACAAGTGAGAGCCTTGATAGTTGATCCTTTATACATATGTAAAATTAGATTTAGTTGAGAGTGGAGTGATTGGTGCTTTGTGTGAATAATTAAAAGAATACTTCATTACATTGCACACTTGGTATGCTTAGTGCAGATTTGGTTCTTTGGTAAAAATGGGCTCCACAAGACAACTTGTTTGTAAAAGGTTCTTCATGTCATTTACATATATGTGTCTACACACGATGCCATTAACATGTGGATTGTTGGGCATTCTTTTGGTGTCAACATAGCATTGCTAATAGGAAGACACATGGCCAAGAACAACTATTGTTTAATTATGTGGGTACCAATGATAAACTTTCCCATGAACACATCTCAAGTGAGTTAGATAAAGAATTTTTTGTTGCATGAGTTGTTTTCTTGTCTCTATGTTAACCGAAATGACAAGATATATTTAGGCTATGTTAAGTGTTTCAATTAAACACATGCTTCCCTCTCACATTCTCACACTTAATTTGGTTGAGGAGACGGATCTAAAATAATGCACATAGGGTTGATCCATGTATGATTGGTACTCTTGTATTTACATGGCTAATGTGATAAAGTTCGCCATGAGTGATGGAAGATTTTGTGTATATATAGTTTGGATTTGTGATTTTTGTGTGCTTGTGAACCAGTGTTTATAAGCAACGTAGAAAAAATGAGAGAGGTGGAAGCTCTTGCGGTGAGATTCATTACATTCATATTTTTTTCTATTTTAATTATCCATTGCTTATAAAGGTGTATTAATCCTCCGCAACAAAAACGATCACATATACACTAAGAAATACAGATGGATTCATTAATGTTTCATGAAAATTTATATTAGTAATGGAATACGTAAATGATGATGAACAAATATTATGGTCATGTTGTAATATTGTCTTTGAGTACATTTAGTATCTACACTAATTCTTAGATTATCGATGAGTATAGTGGTGGGCAATGTATCTCGGTGGATGGAAGTAGGTCAATAGAATGTCTAATAGTTTAGCCATTACAAAAACAAAATTGATCTAGTAGTCTAACATAACTACTACAAAGGATTAAGTGTAAGAATGGCTAAGAATAGATGGTTGTGAAGGAGGGCTCAAGCTATGACCAAAATGGATAAAGGTATTGGTGAAAACTCAATTAGATAAAAATCAAGACAATTCTTCATTAAAGGAGGGTGTTGGATATATTAACTCCTACTTATGTTTGTTAGAAATAATCACTCCTAGTAAATATCAATGAGTATGTAATTTATGGTAGCTTACTTTGAGTCTAAAATTTAGAAAGTGTCAATGATGCATCTGTGAGATAAGATTAACACATCTATTGTTAATAGTTTCGAGTCTTCTTTTTATGTGTAGTTTCAAGAAATTAAATGAATCAATTCATGTTAGAGAGCATCAACATTATTTTTGTTGTTTTTTGGTTTCTTCCTATGTCTATTTGAGTGGTATTAGAATCTATTCCAAAAAAATTTCACTAGTCAATTGAAATGATTTTGAAAATAAAGTTGTTGTTCATGGGTTTATAAACCCATCGTACCTTAAAAAAATTCCCTCGATATTTCATTTACACAGTTGTTCCTCATTTAGGGAGATGCGGACATCTTGTAAACCCATCCACCCAATATTGGAGAACATGTTGTTCTCTACTGTTTCAATCGAAGGAGCCACCCAATTTTAGTGGAGAGTAGTTTCTTATCATGTTTTCACTATGGATTGTTGATACCCTTGATATTTAAATAAGAGAGTTGTGTTTGTAGTAATAAGGTGAGATGTCTGTGAAAGGAATCTACGTAGAATTTTTCACTACCATTACTAGAAGTCTTGAGGAGCTAAAGGAACCAAGTGTGCCAGAAACCATCGATATGATCACCCACCATCATGGATCAAGTCAAGGAAGAGTTATGTATTGAAAGTCAAAACCGTTAGACATTTTGAGGAGACTCAACATCTTTCCAAATTATAGTCAAAGACAGAGATAAATATACAAACACAAGATGTTGTTATACAAAAAATATTCTATTCATTAATCTTTCTCACATACATCCACCGAGTTTAGATTTGTCTCTCTTTTTTGCTTCACTTTACAATGACACCAACCTTTCTAAATATGGAATCATGTAAACTCTAACTAGACTTGAATTTTCTCTGCCTAACTACTTCATGCAAACTCGTACCAGGCTTGACTTCTAATATTAGACTCAAATTTCTTTTCTTAACTCAAATCTTCATGGATTGAATGCATACATGAGTAATTACTATTTCTAACATTCCCCCTTCGTTACAATCATATTACTCAACCTTAACTTAATCATGACTCAACTATGCCTGCTAGGCTTACAATAAAAAATTGACATAAAAACTTTTTACAATGTTTGATTTTCTTTTTCATTTCTTCCAGATTCTATACCCTCGAAAATGCTTCATTCTCAATTGCACTTTCTTATTGTAAGCTCAATATTTCTTCACTTATTGCTACTATAATTTTTCTTCAACTTATCTTGTGTATATTTCGAAACAAAATTTTAAGCTTTTTGAGTTAGTCCTCTACAACTTCCTCTTTAAATATTTGTTCACTCATGGATTGCTGCCAACAATCTTCACCTTCAAACTGTGAACTTCACTATGCTTCTTGCGCTTCATATTGCTAATTTTCTTTCTGCAATATTTTTGTATAACAAAATTTGATCTCTTCTTGACTCCATTGCTAAATAATTATTTTAATTCTTTCTTCTTTGTCTTCAAAAACTTCCATGCCCTTTCTTGCATATTTTACTTCATTTTCTCTTTTAGCTACAATTGTAATTGCACTGCTATCTCGTTTATCTACACACTCAAATTCAATGTTAAAAACATCTTCATTATGCTCTTCAGTGAGAGCTTTCTTTGCTTCTTCTTTATTGTCTACCTCCTTAATTGTGTTGATGTTATCTTCCACTGTTTATGCTATAAGTGGATATTCTCACCAAAAACTCTTGAATCACTTTATCCTCTTCTTGATCGTTAGGTGCTGCTAGATCTCGCACTACTTCATGAGTAGTCCAATTTTTTCTTCATAAGTTGCTGCTATAGTGGCAACTTCAACCTTCATTTTTTCATCAAACATAACACTTTCCATATTTCCACAATAAGTCCATGTTTCAAAAAGGTTACCACAAATGTCATCAACATAATTTTCGTTCACTCTATGGTGGGATATCTGATCATGCATGTGCTCACTAATAATTTCAATTTCACCTAATTCATCAATTGTTGTCGAATTCATGAGAGATTCACTCCCAGCTCCGCAAACCATTACTTCATATGACAAAATCTTTTTTTCATTCTCAAACTTAAATGTCTCAACCTCTGATGCAATGAGGTCATCATCATTAGCAAGGTATATTGTTGGATTCATAAATTCACAATTCACTTTGCAGTCATCATCCACATGTGTCTCGTCATAGTCAAATCCACCATCATCTTCATCATCTACGTTATAGTGAATTTCTCGAGCATCTATGTGCTCTTGCTTTGCTTTACAAAGAAAGGCTTCAACTTCTCTCTCTGTAATTTTTTTTGTGTCTTCTTCATCCATATGCATGTCAGCATAATGGGTTTCACTTTTACAGTCTTCACGACCATCATCCACATTTGAGTGGGATTCTCCATGCTTTGTTGTCCTACTAGAGTCTTGCTCATTTACTCTCAAACCTACAATTGACTTCTGTATTGATTCTTCAACAAACTATGACACAACTTGCTATTGCATGTCACTTTCCTTTCTACCAAATTTTGCTTCTAGGACCTTCCATGCTTCCCTGGAAGATATAGCTTTTGTTACCTTGCACAAAATCTTCTCATCCAACGCATGTTTTATAAGATCCAGTAATAAAGCATCACATACTACATCATATGGGTTATTGACTAGTATTCAATCAAATCTTTATATCGAAGAATTTTTTTCATTTTGACAACCCAAAAATCAACGTTTTGACCAATAAATTTTAGAAGTGTTACTAGATCCATTCCAATCCATTTATCCTTGAATTTCTCTGCTTCATCTGCTTGTATTTTAGATGTCTCGGATGCGGTGAGAACCTATATGAACTCTTTGAAATATTCCGTCTCTTCCTTTCAATTTCTTTTTTTTGGTCTGCTTCAGTCTCACATTGTCATCCATGGTTGTTGCCTTTCTTTTGTCTTTTGTCTTCTTTCCTTATTGCGTCTCTTCTTTCCATATTATCCCTGAAAAAAATATGGTTTTCAATATACACCTATGTAACATACAATTTTCACCATATTCATATATCCTTATCATACAAAAATATTTTCCAGAACCCAAAACATTTTCATGCTCGACAAAAAATTATAAATTGACACAATTTTTCAAAACCCTAAACTCGCGTTCGAAACCTTTTTTAAATCTCTTTTAATTATAAAAATCTCCCAAAATATTTATAAAGTTTAGAGCACTTTTTTTCAACCTATTAAAAAAAACCTTTAAAACTCCAGTATCTCCGATAACTATTGTTTAATATCTCTTAACTTTTAACAACAAAAGAAAACCGAGTCGATTAACTTTTTGTCAAAACTTTTAAAGTTGCTCCTGGATGATGGGCTTCCGCCTTTTTGAAAAAAAAAACCTCTATAGATACTTTTTTTTAAACTTGCCTACGGATAGGCCAACTAACGTGCCTTATGCTATCTAGGGGCCGCGTTAGTACTAACGCGCCCTACGAGAAGGATCGGTTACGTCGCGCTACGAGGAGTGGTCACGTCAATGCTTTTGAACTTGACGGTACTGCCCCTGCGTTATAACGCGTGTGCAGTGGCGTCTGGGTGGTGCATTATCCTTGAGTGGCTTTTTTTTATCCCAGTTGCTGCAGCCTATTTTTTACTACCCCTCTCCTAGTTTTTATCAAGTGGTAGCTATGGAGGTTGCCTACCTTTTTCACAAATATATTTTTCTTCAGGGTTGATACCAGTTATTGGTCAGAGGCAAAGATAAACATAAATGGTATTAGAGTCAAATATAAACATACAAACACAAGATAGATAAATTCACAATCTTCTACTTTGATAACAATTTTCTATTTATTAGTTATTTTTTCATTAAGCTTTCTTTTTTGTTTATCGTTATAATGATCCAACCATAACTATATAAACACCAAATTTTCTAAATATAAAATCATAAAAACCTTAACTAACTAACTAGATTTGAAGCTAACTACTACATACAAAATCTAACAAACTCACATTAAACTTCACTTTTAATATTAAACTGACATTACTTTTCTTAACTCAACTCTTCATACATTACATAGATATAAATAATTACTATTACAAAGATTCCACCACCTTTAACAAAGTGTGCCAGAAACCATCCATGTGATCCTCCACCATCATGGATCGGTTGCCGAGGAAGAGTCGCGTATTGGCGGTCAAAATAATAGCCAGTTTGAGGAGAGTCACCATCTTTCCAAAGTATAGTAAATTTATTCGCTGGATAGTGTGGTTAGCTCGTGCCGTCATTAGCGAAAGGTTTGAAGGGTTTCTTTGAAAGCATATTCAAGGTATCACATATCATCTTGTTCGCTTGACACGTATGTGAACTTGACGTTTAAAACCATTCAATTGGAAGATTAAGATAACCTTTGGCAGAGAATTTTTAAGGTAAAGTAATCGATTAACAAATAGATATTCCTCCGTTTTAGAGATATTTTCAAAGTCGGGTTTTCACATTATTGCATAGGAATAATAATAATAATAAAAAAGGCAATTGAAGTCTTAAGCTTAAAAAACATTAAAAAAACAAAATAAAAAATAGAGACAAAATATTCAAAAATTAAGGGAATCATTACAAAGGGGAAAGAGAAGAGAAAAGAGTGGCTGATGATTTAAAAAAGTTAATTATAAAAAGTGAAAAAATAAAAATAATAGAGACATTAAATAAATGGTATTGGTTTATTTCTATATTAGTTTTAAAGGTTGTAGTTTTAGTTATATATGACCATGGATTTTTTAGGTAATTTTTATTTTTTTAGCACTTTTTATTGTTGTTGGAAAATTTTTTGAGTTTTGGACTATTCAAATGAGAACCTTATTACAAATGAATAAATTATATGATATTATGTTGCATGGGTTTAAGTAACTCCTAAGTCAAGCAATATATAAAGCCATGACACAAGATTAAAGGGATCAACATATAATCAATATGAAAAATGAAGCAACAATATTGTTTCTCATTCAGCAAGCCAATGATAGCATTATTCTCAACATTGCAGCAACAACTATGTTTAGAGAAGCTGGGAATATTTTCAAGATAACATACAATGAAAAGGGGATCAACATTAATTGACATTGAGTTGAGTTACAAGGTATTGCAATTGTTAATGAAATGCCCATTGTAATAGGAGAAATAAAATATTTTTGATATTGCAGGAATTCTAGGCAACATCATGGAAGACCACATTAATGTCATGGTTAATGTAGAAGAAGATAAGCAAGACATGGACACTACACATGACACTACACTTGTCCTAAACATCATAAAGACGCATATTGTAGATGAAAAATGATGATGTACAAGATCCAAAGCATGAACATAATGAAGATACTAAAGTACACTATACAAATACATGTGTTGAGGATGAAATTGAAACCAACTTTGCAACAATAGCAACAACAAGCAAGAAGAAAAAAGACTGACAATTAAAAACGCTTATGGCAAGAATTTAACTTTTCCTAAAAAGTGGATGGCAAAGCTTAAGTATGATAAAGATTAAAGTGGTAATGGAAAAGATACGATATCTATAATAGAAAAAATAACAAAAAATATAAATGCAACCATCAATGTTGTTGAACCTATTTCTATAGGAGAAAATGAGATGAAAGAAATTAAAGACATTATTTTTTATCTTACAAAGGTTGACAGTGAAGTTCAATTAACAACAGTTGAGGTATAAAAAAACACAAAAAAACCTAGATGAATGAGACAAAAATATTGAAGAAGAATACTAGAGAAAAACTAAAGGTAAAGAAGAGGAAAATGCTTAGAAAACACAAAGTTCGGAGAAAAATGAAGAAATAACTTATACAACATAGAACTGAAGACAACCTGCACTAGCTTGCAGAGGCAACCAAGTTTTTGAACTAATCTCAAGTATTGTAAACCTAGTTGACACTAGACTAACAAGAAGTAATGGTCCTAATTAAGGGGGAGTGTTAGAATTGTCACTCGTGCTTGTGAGTTAAGATTAACGCCTAATTGAGTCCAAATCTTGAAATTGTCACTCAAGCAATTTGAGTCCAAATCTAGAAATTGTCACTCATACTTGTGAGTTAAAATTAACACAAAGTGTGAGTTAAAATTAACACATCTATTGTTAGTGATTTTGAGTATATTTAATGATGTACCTTCAAGCAATTAAATAAATTAATTCAAGTTAAAAAATAACACGTCTATTATGTTATTGTATTGTTTCTTCCTCCTACATGAATATTATATTTAATATTCCTCAAAATATGTATTGTGATAGTTGTTTGATTGTTAATTTGATTTGAAAAAATGTATATAACTATTGTGTTGTTTCTTCCTCGCTCTATAAGTATTATGTTTAATATTCCTTCAGATATGTAGTGTGGGAGTTGTTTGATTATTAATTAGATTTGGGAAAATATGTCCAACTAAAAACAACTTCTAGTTTAATGATCGATGTTCGTTAGACATATTCTCTTAACTAATTGCCTTTATAATTAAAATATTAAAATTATTCAATACTCTGAACTAATTAACTGTGTGATTAAAACATTGCAAATTATTGATATTTAATAGAATGTAAAATATAATTTGTTATGACTCAAACTATTTTCTAACCGTGCATTTCATATTGTAAATTATTGATATTGAATAGAATGTAAAATATAGTTTGTTATGAATCAAACTATTTCCTAACCGTGCATTTCATCCCTTTGTTAAGAGGGAACCTACCTTCATGATGGATCAACCTCTCCTCATGATGGATCTTAGCCTCAACGTTAATATTTCCAAAGAGTGATTTTACAAAGACTTGTATGCCTTTCCAGTTAAAATTTAGTATCCTCTGGTCTTCTGCACTTTCCCTATTGTGACCGTCCTCTGGCATTTGGGGTTGATGAAACAGGCCTGATGTTATCAGTGACCAGTTTTCACCTCTAAAGATTGGCGTGAAGGCTGACGGAATAGTCTATTCGTGTACCCAACAACCCTTCTTACACTCTTCAGTTACACGAATAGACTGCTCCCTGCGCAGTAGCAGAGGAAACGATGCCGTATTGCACAGGATCGCAAGGGCTCTTCATCCAATCAGAAATGGAATTGAATGCTGGTTATGGGGTGATTTGCTGGTTAAATATAATTAAAAAAACAAAATTTAAGATTTTTATATTGAAATTGTACAAAATTTAAGATTTTTTATATTGAAATTGTCAAAAACTAGTAGAGAAGATGTGAAAACTGTCGAGACGTGTAAAGAAAGTTTGAACACCATCAAATTTAAAAAGAAAATCTGTTTTGAAATTCTAACCCTACATCCGAAGCTAAACTTCCAGAGCTCTCAAACTTCCCTTTCACCTCCATTATGTGTTTTGAAATTCCAACCCTACATCCGAAGCTAAACTTCCAGAGCTCTCAAACTTCCCTTTCACCTCCATTATGTCTTTCAGCTAGGGAGATAATATCTACTAGCTACGGAGTCTACATCGCCCATTATTTCTTTACCTGTTGTTGCGAAGATACAGCACTAGCCGGTCTGTCATATATTCATGTACATACTACAAGATGCCCGAGCCAGCTTCACCTCCAGCAATTGCAAGTACAACTGGAAAGAAATCTTCATGAATTCACTTTAATCAAGTGCCCAACAAACACAAGTACACTGGGAAATCGATAATTACTTTTCCCTGCGTTTTCAGAACCGTAAATGGACAAGCAATTTCTCTGGGAGGAGTATATTAGCTGGCATTCAAATCACTTTATTATGGGCTATTTTTTCGAGATCGGTTTTAAATATAAAATTGTCGAAATCATTAGATCTGTTGCTCACATTGGGATATCGCCTCTGTGAGATGAAGATTGCAATCTTGAATGTAAAAAAAAAAATCTTAGGTACTTCAAGCCGAAATGACAGTCTAAAATGCAGAGTTTAAGTACCTAGTAGTAGTGTAATAAATGTTTTAGGAATATGTTTATACATTATTGGATCTGAATGTAACAGTGTCTAGTCACTGTGCTGCTCTATCATGCTGCCATTCAAAACTGCCGGTTGTCTGCGACCTTATTTTATGAGTAATGTTATATACATTGACTTCAATAAAAAAGACCATCGACCTGATTAAGAGTGCAAACGAGTATTCTCAAAGATTGTCTATCAACGAAACGGGAATTTAATAATTTTAGTTCTCTCTGTTACGAATTTCCACGTTCAATTCTGATAATTGGATCGTGCCTTAGTTATCATCTTGTAGAGTCGACCATCATGCGTTCTCCCATCATTCGCCCGGGAGGCCAAGTCTCGCAGTTAAATGAATTGATAATTTCATAAGTATCAATAAGGGTATAAATTGACTAGCTCTTAAATTTGAAGGGTATTCACGCGTATTTTTCTTATTTACTCGTATTTTTCTTATTTGCGCGTTAGTGTTAGATATTGAGCAATTTAAAATCTGCATGGTGACGGTTACGTAATTTTGGAAATTATAATTTAATGGGTGGCTTAAAAATTTACTTTATATAAGTTAATTTCAAATAAAATTATAGAAAATAAAAGGTATAAATAAATTATAGATAAGGAAAGAAAGTTATGTTTAGCGGGATTCCAATATAAATATAGTAATATTCAATATCCAGAATATTAAGAATATACGAAGAACTTTTAAAATAGAGTCATGTATAATGGATTTTTGGATTTATTAGAAAATGTTAGTCTTTTTTGTTGAGTCACATGATGTGATTCTACATTATACATATTTAAGCATAAAG
>APFE031588380.1:74829-102142 GCA_000404065.3 Pinus taeda
ATATATAGTTTTTTAAGGTTGGTATACAATGTGTCTATTTATTAGTTTCATTAGAAAGCAAATTTATTTTGTGGTTGGATATGAAAATTTCAAATGTGTGGCTACCAAGGATAGGATGCTTTTGATAAATTCACAGTTGAATCTAGACACACCTTGGTTTGCACTTTTTAGGTGTTAGCCTATCTTTATTCTTCATCCTTGTGAAAAGATTATGAATTTCTTCAAAATCCACACATGCATATTATTATTGCTTGAAATGTTAGAATCCTCCCAAATCTCATTTAAAAGTGGCATCTTGCATTATTGTTTATAAATTCCTCCTCCAATTGTTCCTTTCCAAAATACATTATAGTTAATGGATTTGACCAAACAATTTGAAAAATTTTCAAGAATGATTTAACATAACATAAAAGACATTTCAAATTATATAAATAATGATTGTATAATTACACTAAATCATTGACTAATTTACTATAAAGAATAAACATAAGTGAATTTATTTGATTTTTTTGAAATACTATAAAACATATACATTTATACTATTACTTAGTTGAAGCTTATTTTATAATCAAACTAAAACCAAGAAGTCAACCACCACAAAATACAAAACTTAATTAATAAAAAAAAATATTTTCACATTCACAATAAAAATCAGAAAAATATATAATACACGATATTTAAATAATCAATAAAAACCAAACATCACGCCGACGTAAATTTAAAAGAAAACCCAACATAAAAGGATTTACATGATGGGGAGGAGACACTATGTTGCAGATAATAGTAACACTTGGTTTTGATTACTCTAATTTGAAGGGAGTTTAAATAAAACTTTGTTGTAGATAACATTGATTTTTAGTTATTATAATTTGAAGCTAGTTTATATTGATTTTTTTTTTTTTTTTTTTTTTTTTTTTAATTGAAAAAATTATACTTGGTTTTTGTTATTCTAATTTGAAGGAAGTTTAAATAAAACTTTGTTGGAGATAATATTGATTTTTGGTTATCATAATTTGAAGCTGGTTCATATTTTTATTTTTATTGTGTTGTTTTTATTGAAGAAATTATTAAAACAATTGTTGCTAAGTGTGAACATAATTATCATAATTTTATTTTTATTATTATGTTTTTGATTTGATCAATTTTTTTGAAGTGCAAATATATTTTCCAGGTTTTAATTTTGAAATGACATTTCCATGTTAAATAATTTGATTTTTATAAATGTATGATAAATCTAAAATGAAGATAAATTTATATGATTATAAATATATAAACGCCACATATTAACTTCATATAAAACATGAAAGGAATTACACACAATTACACAGATCTGTCACAACTCTCCTTAGTATGGAATAACATGTAATTTAAATGTTTTAATTGTAAGAATGCTTATTATATATATATATATATATATATATATATATATAAAAGGTGGATATGGAAATATGTATTTGAAATATTAAAAAAATATTATCAATGTGATGGGATTGTTTCTTCAAAAAATTTTTATTTTATATAAATAATATTGAAAATCCAAAGGAAAAATTATAATCTTTCATTATGAGGAAAAATTACATGTAGTAGATGCTTGTTGCATATGCAGTATCTGGAGATCATATAGATCTTTGTACAACAATAGCTGTAACAAAAATATGGCCTTGCCATTTCCAATATCAAAATGAAGATCGTTGTTGCTTTAACAACAAATATATAAATATATACATATTGTTTGAAGCTATGCATTTACTCAAAAATAAACTAATATACTTAGGGCTTTTCCACCCTCTAGTATTCCTGGTCTATATATGGCCTGTGATGATACTGATAGATCTTTAAATCCTGTTGTTCAATGATTATCCACAAGCCTCGAGGAAGTAGCGAGCCCTCCTTGGAAAGTTTTTCAACATCTTCATTGTGTTCCCTGTATATATGTTGACAAGAGACCGTATTAAAAACTGCTTTGAGATTGTATACTTCGTCCAAAATATTTTGAAACGATATAGCATGACAATGATTCTTTTGTACTGAACAAATTGATGATGATTTGTGAGTCTCCAAAAATCTGTATGGAAGTGCAGTTATGTGCAAGTGCAAAATGAAGCAAATCTCTAAGAGTGATAAGCTTAGCATAGTTATTTGTTCCTTTCCCAAGTCCTAATTGGACTTTGTAGTGACGCTGATCTAAGAGGTATAAACAAAAAACCCCTCCGCTGCCACGGGGTTGAGCAGCGCCATCAAAGAAAGCCCACGGTCGTGATTTATCAATGCGACCAAGTCCCGAAATTTTGCGATTGTGTGTCTATTCCTCTTTAGGGATATCGTGGTAGACTGCCACTGCCTTTGCAATGAGCAGAGGCTAGCAGACAGACTCATTTTGAAAGATAAGGCGGTTCCAAGCGAGCCATAAGGTCTAGCGTATAATTAGGGGTAAACATTGTGCTTTTTGTCTCTAGTGAACTGTAATCCATTTATTCCATGCTTGTAGAATTGAAGAACCCTGCCATGCATTACTCATAGAGAGTTTTTGTGTAACAGCTTGTCAAAATTGAGTGGCAGATGGACAAAGCAAGAACATGTGCTTGTTTGTTTCAGTAGCTTGTTTGCATAGAATACACCAACTCGGCCCTTGTATGGATCTATGCATAAGAGCTTCTCATGTGGGAGTTTTGTTACTTAAAACACACCACATAAAGAGACAGGCCCGTGGAGGAGCTTTCAATCTCCATAGCTGCTGCCACCATTCAATAGTATGCGTAGGCTTACGGAGAAGATGGTTATAACCCAGTTTAGGAATGTATTTCCGCGGTCAGTTGGTATCCATACTAATACATCATGGTCCTGATTAAGAGTTATATGTGCTTCGGACAAAGCCCCAAGATATGATTCCCATGTATGCTGCCATTGCACAGGAATGTTAAGCTCATGAGCTGATCACCAACACTGACTAAATATGGTACTATGCTTATGATCGGCAAATTGAGCGATTGTCGTGATATTCCTGTGATTGAGATGTTGTAAAAGGTCTGGGTGTAGGAGATATCTATTACCCCCACCTATCCAAGGATCGATACCTAAGCGCACAGATGAACCATTGTTGATGCGCCATGCCAATCCAGCTCTAATGAAAGGCATTGTTTGTAATATTTCTTTCCATACAATGATCCCCCACAAGGCCAGTCTTGTGAACGGACCCAGTCCAGAGTCTGTTGCGGCCAAATGTATTTATGGTATGTCACAGTCGTCCAAAGGTTTTTTGCAGTGAGAAGAGACCAGCGCATCTTGGCTACAATAGCTTGGGCAAAAATAGGCAGATCTTTTAACCCCCACCCTCCCATTTCTTTGGCAAGGCAATGTTCTTCCAACTTACCCAAGCAAATGTTTTACCTTCCTTATGGCCATTCCATAGATATTGGTAGCATATCTATTGTATACGATTGAGAATTCCCTGTGGGATCCAGCCAAGAGACATCCAATATATTGGGGTGGCTTCCATAATAGATTTAATCAGGACAAGTCTCCCTGCTCTTGAAAGTAATCTATGGTTCCAAATTTTCAACCTCTTCTCAAGTTTTATTACTAATTAGATGTAGTTAGCAATCCGACAGCTGTGGGGTTTTATTCGGAAACCCAAGTATTTGAGACCATCCAAGAGGTTGTGTGGTTGGTAATGAAAGTACAATTGGGCTGCTCTGACCTCTTGTGGGGTAGTATGGGTCAGAGTAATTGTAGATTTTGTCTAATTTGCAGCCATGCCTCTAACTTTTTCGAAGAGGGTTAGAATATCATGGAAGGAGGCCACGTCCCTAATGCTGCCATCCAGGAATATCAAGACATCATCAACAAAGAGCAGGTGTGTGAGGTGGCAGAGCTCGTCCATGCTTAGTCCTTTGAGTCTGCCCTCCCTTTTTGCAGAGGTGATGAGCCTACTGAGACCAAGGAATAAAAGAGGAGACAATGGACACCCCTGCCTCAGCCTTCATTCAGCATGAAAAAATTGGGATGCTAAGCCATTAATCAGAATGCTGAAGGAGGCTGTGTTTATGCAACAGATAATCCAATTTGTGAATGCCAAAGGGAATCCTAAGTGGATCAGGATTATCTTGATGAAGAGCCAGTTTACCCAATCAAAGGCCTTCACGAGATCGATCTTGAGAATTATGCTTTTCAGATTTTTGGATTTTATAGAATGAATGGCTTCCTAGGATGTGCCTATGGCTTCATGGATCTGCCTGTTGTGGAGGAAAGAAAATTTCTCAGGGGAGATATGGCGGGATAGTATGGGACGAAGACGTTTTGCTATGATCTTAGCAATGATTTCGTATAAGGTATTGCAGGGTGAGATGGGATGGAAATCATTGAAGGATGCGGGCGAGTCAAATTTCGGAATGAGAACAATGAAGGTGGTGTTGATGGCCTCATACATTCTTCCAGAAGTCCTGAACTCTTTGACAACATTGAGAAGGTCATTCCCGATGAGGTCAAAAAATGCGAAGTAAAATTCAATAGGCCAACCATCCAGCCCAGGGCTTTTATCTTTCTGGAACCATTTTGGTGTCCCTTCAAGTTCATCTCTAGTGATTGGTGAAGTGATCTCGTCAGCCATATCTTGATTAAAAAATCTGGGGAAATGCCCTGCTACTCAAATGATCTCAGCAAGGTTTGTAACAGGAGATTCCTTAAAAAGTTGTTGGAAGTGTGATATGCCCATCTGTGAGAGTTGGTGGAAGTTTTTCGCTATACCTCCATCAGGGATGGGAAGTTGCCAAAGAGTATTGGAGGCTTTCCTTCCCTTGGCAAAGCTATGGAAGTACCTAGTGTTCTCATCCCCAGCTTTGAGCGAGATAGCACGGCTCTTGAGTCCCCAAGTTTCCTCATGTTCCTTCAAGATTTTTTCTCTTTTATTTTCCAGATCAATCAGGTTTGATTTGGCTTTAGCACATAAGAAACCCTTGTTGTTGTCATCGTTAAGGTCCGCCAAGGCTGATTCCACAAAGGAGAGGATATGGATATCCTTTTGATGGTTTTCCTTAGCCCACTTGATAGAGAGCTTCTTGAGTTGAAGAAGATTTTGACAAAATCCCTCAGCCCATGTATGATACTGTGAGGGAGGGTTTTGTGTCCAGTGGTTGGTGACCAGCTTGATGAAGGAGGGATCCTGAAGCTAGAAAAAGTTGAATTTGAATGGGGCCTTGGGCTTGATTGGCAGACGAGATACTTCCAGGTAGATAGGTGAGTGGTCAGATATGCCTCCTGACCCAACCCACTGCCTATAATGAGATAAACGTTGATTCAATTGATTCTTAATGACAATGCAATCCAGTATTTTGGCGAGGGCAGCCTCCCCAACCCTTCTATTCCTCCATGTAGGCAGTGGCCTATTCATAGGAACATCTATAAGATGGGCCTATTCAAGGAGATTTTCCATGGTATCAGAGAGTGGATCAAGCTGAGCCGATGATCCCTAGGACTCACTGTATCCAATAGAAAAGTTTAGGTCCCCTCTCAAGATGAAATTGTTAGAAGTGGACAGGGAGAGATTGAGGAGGTGGTTCTAGAAATCCTCTGCCATTGGCACGGCCCATAAACATTCATAACACAGAATTCCATTCCCAATTCCTTAGAGGAAAAATCAATACCAATGTACCCCTTCCCTCCGCAGGTCGATTTGCAGTTTACAGAACGGGGATTGTATCCTAAGGCCAAACCACCAGATCGACTCGTAGCATCCATGGCAATGAACTCCCACCCCGGGAAAATATTCTAGAGAACCTTTGTAGTGTGTTGAGCTTCCCCTAGGGTTTCTTGTAGTAGTATTAAATCAATCGGTTCAACAGTAAATAATCTGCGAAGGGCTAGTTTTTTGGGTGAACTGGCCAAACCCTTGCAGTTAAAGGAGAGGCATTTCATGGGGGAACCATATCAAGGGTTTTCTTGGCTCTAAGAACCTGGTCTAATGAGGATATTCTTCTCGAGATCACCTCAACCCCTGCGCCAAGAATAACATGTGAGAGGTATGATTTGCGCCATCGAAGGGGTTGAATGGAAGATGCAGGGAGTCAGGCCAATGCTTGAGATCGATAGTTGTGAGTCCCCAATGGGAGTTCGCGATCGAAGATTATATGGATGAGGGGGTTCCAAGGGAGAAGGAGGTAAAGAGGGAGGTTTCTCTAGGAGGGAAATGGGGGAGTTGGTGGAATCTACCAAATGGTGGGGGAGAAGTGAGCAAGTAATGGAGGCAGGGGAGATGGAACAATGCATAGTTGATACATTATGCATATGATGTGCAGAAGATGCATTTACAGAAGATAGAATAGGGGAAGAAGGAAGAGGAATACCCGTTGAATGAGTCGCTTCAGTAGCTACCCTAGCACGAGTCAGAGGAGGGGATGGAGGTCCCGAAGGTGTTCCTGAGTCGTGCTGAACTGGCATGGATGGGGTCGCCTTCTAGGGAGGATCTGGAGCAGCCACAGGATGCTTCCTGATGATGACATGGGTTCCTTTGTCGATGCCAGCTTCTTGTCCTGCTACTGCTTCCTGGGATTTCGATACCAGAGGGAATTCCTTGAACAAATGCTTAAATATGTGACACCTTCGACATCTAAATGACACACCATTATAGTCTAAGATTTGAACCCTAGTGAAATTTCACCATTGTAGAGTTATCTTTTCTTCCAATCCCTCTCAAGTGTCCAGATAAACTAGAATGCGGGCTAGTGTTCAGTTTTTGGATTGGACGATGGATTTGTCATAGTCCATAAAAGTACCAAGGTTATTCCCTATTTTGACAAACACCTCTTCTGACTAGTACTGTAGAGGTAATCCTGGTAACCTCACCCAAAGAGGCCTTGTTCGAATATGCTCTCTTCCTGGATAAAAAAGAGGGCTCCATATTTTAAGCAAAATCAACGCCATCTCTGTGTGCCAAAATTGAGCTATAGCCAGGTTCGTGTATTCTTCGAGGGCAAAGTGTAGCGTGAGCCACCCACGAGGTAGTGTTTGAACCTCTAGAAGCTGTAGAAAGATCTGTCCTGAGATCTCTTTTAGCCGTTGCCCCAATTGATCTACTGTGTAGGTTCTACTGCGAACCCTACCCACCAATACTTTACCTGCTCTATAAGCGACATCCCCCATAGTGAGACCTTTGCCAAACTTAATGGTGAAATCCTTTTCGGATGCCCTGATGCACTTAGATTTCTTCTTCCCAGTCTGCGGCACAGTGGGATGAACCTGTAAAGGGTCCAAGAGATTTTTTTATGCCGAGGGAGGCTCTATCGACCTAACCTCGATAACTGGGGTATCGAAACAACGTAATGGGTGAGCGGGGTCCTGTGCCTTCTCGCCAGATCTGGGGTGTTCAAATGTTAGATGAGGTTGTGTAGCTGCTTTTGATGGAGGGCTTGGGCGAGAGAGTAGGTTCTGGGAGAAGCAGAGGTCTGTGGGGGGTGTGGGATCGAAAAGTGGAGATGAGCAGGAAGCTAGCAGGTTGAGGGTACTAGGAGACAAGGGTGGACAATCGAGAGCTGGCGAGTCGATGGAGAGGGAATCGATGTGAAGGGTGGAGTCCTTATGCCTGGAAAGGGAGACAACCGACACTGGTATCGAGCTGGACGGTGCAGATGAAATGGGAGTCGTTTTAGGGTTAGGGTTGGAGAAAATGACCTTTTCTGAGTAGGGATCTGATGAGTAGTCCACAACATCGAGCTTCATGCCCTCCATGCTAACCGTTGATATCAATAGATGGATAGGTTGTGCAGGCGGGGAACGACGAGCTGTAGGCTGAAGGGAAAGAACCGCTATGGAAGCTGTCTGTAGTTAACCATGGTCAGTGTTGCAGCTAGGGTAAACATAGGCTGGGTAGTAGCGCTCCATCCTCCGAATTCGAAAATTAGTTTAGCTTACTTGTCTCATAAGTTGTGTTCAATCAAACATACACTTGTTGTATTGTGTTTATTATTTCTCAAATGTTATGATGTTTTGATCACAATGTGTTGTGCTTAAGTGATGTAATGATGCCTTTACACACCACAAATCATATTGGAGCCAAAAATGAAATATTTTATTTATAGCTAATATTAAATATTTGTATAATTAATATATTTTTAATATATATTAAAATCTTTATGTTAAACATTAAATACACAAAAATATCTATTAAATAATAATAATAAATTGCCCTCAATTACCTTTTACATATATATAATTGAGATGAAAATAATTTTTTTGCAAATATAATATATAAAAAATAATATATTGTAATGAAACATTTCTAATACAATTTTTTTAATGTAAAAGAAATCACTTATTATATAGAACATATATATTTTCCTAAACTCATTTCCTCAAGAAAATCTTTAACTTTAATAATAATAAACAATAATATATATATATTTATATATATATATATATATATATATTTATATATATAATCCTTATAATATCGAATTTCCATCCATTTATAATTATCTTCTCTACAACTCTATATTGATATTATGTTTCTAAATTTCTACCATTGTTTTTTGTTTAAATTCCTAAACTCTTAATCAATAATATTCTTGTTTTGGGAAGTTAGTAATTTAAACCAAATCATTTTCTTATCAGAATTATAAGAATTCTTAGTGTTTCAGAGATTTATATATTAACTTCCTTCTTACCAATATAATTACTTTATAGTGTTCTCGTTGAATTCGGGCTATCCATTTACCACTTACCTAACACACCTCTTGGCATTGTATTGTATTTCTTATAAGTCGTTGGGTATATCAAATAAATATATGTTTTTCATTTACTAACATACTTGAGTTATATACAATGCTTCTTTCTTTTGCGTAGACTAAGTTCACAATAATACCATCATCAACATTTTTTTACCAAATATATATCGCATTGTTTTTAACTTTAGCCAGGATTTTTAGCCAAAGGCTCCCTATTTCAACTTGGGGTGGAAGAGCCGAGCCGAGCCGAAGTTATATTTTTTAATAAAAGAATTAGCAACTTGGGTGGAAGAGCCGAGCCGAAGTTATATTTTTAAATTAAAAAATAGACGATTTAGATTGAAATATGCTTTGTCTAAGAAGCATATCTACGGTTCTGCTAAAGGGAGCATAGAGCCACTTGGAAATGTTATTTTTTAATGTAATATATTTGAAACGATTAATGTTTATGCGGTGAGTTTAAGTTGATTGTAGATTTCTAAAATATTTTGAGATCTGATAAAAATTGGTGCGCTCAATTTTTTTGACTGTGCCCATGGCCGTCAAATATTCCTAGAATGAAACATCCACTTAAAAATGGCCATGTCTTTGCGTTTCATTCCACCCATGACCATCATGTGGCCATCGTGTAACGATCGTGGATGAGCGGCTGTTTGATTTGAGTGCACCGCCAGTGACCATTCAATGCTCCGGCCATTCTCCTGTGCGTTTCATTTCACCCATGACCGTCTCTAACCACTCCGACGATAATCAAACTGACGAGAAGGCTGATCATTAGGTCCCTACTCGATTCTCTCTTGGACCTTCGTGCTCCCAGAAAGGCTATAGTGAGAGACAACTCAGGAAAGATCTCTGAGAAAAAGTTTCAGTCCGAAATACATTGAATCTCTTAAGAATTGGTCGGTCTTCATAGGCAGCGTTTATTTGTAGGGTTTCATTTCGGCCATCGTAATTGTTCTCGTCCAGATCTGAAGTTAATTCGTTCTCACAGGTGTCGAATTCGATGACTATGTGATTCATTGTCTTTTTGTTTGTAGATGGATCGAATGCGCCATGCTCACCTAAAATCAACTTGAATTGGAAAATATTCTACACAAAAAGGAGCTTACCTTCACACGAGATAATTTTAATCTTGAGCCGTGTTTTTCATATAACCGCTGAAATCAACAAAACTTTTGAAAAAACTGAAATGACCATTGCGATACACTCGACCACCAACGTGGAGAGAAGCCATGTCAAATATGGGAACCATGAACTGAACGTTTGGAATGCAACTACAGAGATGGAGCTTTCAATCATATTAATTTTCTTACTTATTCAAATTTGTAATCTCTATGTCGCGTATTCAATTTCGATAAGATATTTTCACGTGTGAATTTATATTAAATGGATGTTGAACCTATTCACTAGCTAGCTTGGCGAAAATGATTCATTTCTTTTGTGGAAAATTTCAAAAGTCGCATTATAGACAACTCCAATTCTAACTCAATGTATGTTATTCTTTTTTGTTAGGGTTATTATTGTCATTACACCAAAATCTTCCAGGTGTTATTAAACAGACACATTGCTGGATTTAAGCACACGCTGAAACACACGGGGAACATTGGATTATCTTTCTACACTGCCATTAACCAGGAGCACAACAATCTCCCCCAACGCGAGTCAGGTGTGTTTCGAACTCAAGACCTTTGGCTTAGATATCACTCGTTAGAGTACACCAAAACTTGCAAGTGTTAATAAACATATACATTACTAGATTTAAGCACATGCTACAAAACACATAGAAGCTTTGGATCATCCTTCTATAAAACTATTAACTGAGAGCACAACATTTTTTCCCTCGAATATGATACTCTCATTTACCAAACATGTTTTCTCTTAAATATGCACTAATTTTAAATTAATTTAATTGTTATAAAAGAACATGCAGAAGTGCCATATTCTAATGCAAACAATTACCAACGACAAATTTTCAAAAGTATAATGCAAGTTGGTTCTCCATTTAGGTACCAGGATAAACTACATATAGTGACACTGCAACAATTTTTTCAATATTAAAACTTCAGGTTTGTGTGCTAGTTTTACGACGTGCAACACGAGCAACAAAACCAGCCTTGCTAGGTGCCACAGAGTGTGAACATCCACACTCCTTAACAAGGAAGGAAGAAAATCTCTTTTGAAAGGATAGTATTTAGATCCTAATATTTACAAATAGGTTAATTTTTAGTGTTTTTTCAAAAACATATTTATTAATTTTCATTTTAAAAAAAAAATCAGTATTAAGTGGTGTAGTGTAAAAAATTACCAAAATTTGGCATATTAGAAATTATAAAATTATTGTAAATTTAAATATTTTTACAAAAAATTTACTAAACATTTTACAAATTGCATAATATATATATATATTTTTTCCAGAAGGTGGCAAAACCTATCAAACTCACGTTCAAATCAACAGTGAGGACAGCCATCTCTGGCTGCTATCCGTGAATGTCGGTTTGACTCATCACTGTTATCAAGGAAAACCACGCCACTTGTAATAACCCGCCGTAAGGGAGTAGGCTTTCACTCCTGCCAGATGCGTCTGGATCTTGGGCCGTTAACCTATTTCCTTACGTCCAAGGAAGACGAGCTCTTAGATTCACCAAAATTTCTAAACTTTAAAATAAATTTTCATTCTTAAAATTATCTCTCTTACAACCATTTCATATCACACATATTCATTAATATATCTTCTTAAAATACTCTCAAAATTCTTAGAGGCGAACCTTCCGTTAATAACCAACCGTTGTTTTCCGTCAGGAGAACCACTTGTTCCCATTTCTGCAAACAATAATGTCATCCATAAAATTGACAAATATAGTCTTTTTGGTACTCTCGCGAAGCACTTGAGGTGACCTCATAACAGTTCTACGCTTTTCACGAGCAAGTTATTGAACACTCTGTCAGGAATCTCTTCATATTTATAATTACGATCAGTTCCGTCCCACCGATATCGCGCTTTCAAAATAATACCTTCCCTTTCTTCATCCTCACCCCCCAAAATTACTATCAACATTATCATCATCTTGAAAACTGCCTTTCACATGCTTCTTTTTCTTTCTCCTCATCCCAGTGAAAGCAGAGTAAATACCAAAAAAATATTCGAGTTCTGATTGTAATAATTAAATTGTGATATAAAAGTCAAGGCTCCGTTACAATGGCATTCAACTTTTGACAATGTGTCATCATAATGGCCTTGTAATTATTTATCAGTGAGGATATATGGTTTCACTAAGTTAACGGATCTGATCACATCACAACAGAGAAATCCAACCATTCTTCTCAATAATTAATCGATCATACTACTGTTTTTCAATTTATAGGCTTTAATTTCCATCCCCTATAAAAATCATGGACATTAACTTTGAAAGTCCAGCAAACAAAGAATTTGAATTTTTTTTGATATAGATCCAATACATTTTAAGTTTACAAATTACAAAACTTAAATTTACCATTACAATTTTTCAAACAAACTTGGAAAATTTGAGAAAACGTGTCATAATTAAACTATGTTACCTGGAAGATGGTCGACCGGAAATTATATTCTGATGAGCATTTTCTCGGAATTGGAGAGAGCAGTTTATTGCTTTCTGTCGAGATTCTATAACAGTGTAGACCATTGGACATAAAGCCATGTTCTATGAAAATTCCTTCGAGCAAGGTTAGAATTCCAAAATTGGCTTTTAGCGAGTCGATTTCATAAAATTTTAACCTTGGTAAGATATAAAAAGGCGGAAGATGGAAAGATAGTGTCGCGTATCAATGGAAAGTGTTGACTAATTATTGATCTAAAAGAGAAAAAGTGGAATATTTTAATTATTTTGGAATTTGAAAAATAATCATTAATGATTAATAGGTGTGAGGGCTGAAGGTAGGATTTAACTTATGGAAATTTAATTAGGAAATAGGATTTATCATCAAAGATGAGAAAGAATGATGAAAATTTAATATTAATGGGTGTTTGTTTGTTTTGTTTTGTTTGTTTTTTATTTTAATATATAATATAATATTTACCGAGAAAGGAATTCTTATACCAAATTGAAAAACCTAATATCAAGAATATTAGATTATTAAATTAAACGAAAGGAGGAATAAAAGAAATATTAAAGATTAAGCTAAAAGGAGAAAAAAAACATATAGGATTAGCAAATCTCTATAATCTGAAAAATATTAAAAGAATAAAAAAATATAGAATGATGTGAAAAAAAAAAAAAAAAAAAGGAAAAAAAGGATAAGGGTAATTAATGAGGGCAAGAAATAAATTAAATAAAAACAAATAAACTCTCATACAAGATTGATGCATTGTAATAAAAAATCAAAGGCAGAAGGGAAATTAATAATGAGAGATCAACTATGGTCAACTATATTCAACTATATACAATTATGGTCAACCATTGTATACCATGTTTTATAAATTCAATCATGGTCAACCATGGTTCAATGTCATTGCGCTACAAATATTGTCTCAATATGAGAATCAACCATGGTCATCCATAGTCCAATGTCACATTGTAACAAAGATTCTCTTGATTTGAAAATCACTCATGCTCAAGGATGGTCAACCATGGTCTAACATCAAATTGTGACAAGCATTGTCTCAATATCAAAATCAACCACGGTAGACCATGTTTGTTTTATTGTTTATAATATTTAGCTTAGGGTTTATATACCATGGCTTTAGAATATTAGTCCCTTCAGTTTAATTTTGTTCTAGCAAGGTCAACCATGATTTATAAAAGCAATTGTGGTCAACTATGGTTAATTAGGGTCAACCATAGGCCAACTTCTCATTGTGACAATTGTTGTCTCAATATGAAAAGCATGGTCAACCATGTTTTATAGAATTAAACATGGTCAATCTTGGTCAAAACATGATTGAATGTCACATTTTGACAAATATTCTCTCGATATGAAAATCAATCATGGCCATTCATGGTCAACCATGGTCCAATGTCGCATTATGACAAATATTGTCTTCATATGTAAATCAACCATGGTCTCAAATGTCGTATTGTGACAAAAATTGTCACCATATGAAAATCATGGATAATCATGGTCAACCACAGTTGATCATGGTCAACCATGTTTTATAGAATGAAACATGGTCAACCATGTTTATTTTAATGTTTATAATATCAATCCCTTGGGTTAATATTATCAATCATGGTTAATCATGGTAATCATAGCCACGCATGGTCAACCATGGTCAAATCTCGCATTGTGATAAAAAATGATCTCCATATGAAAATCATGGACAATCATGTTCAACCATGGCCGAACATCGAATTGTAACAAATATTGTCTCAATATGAAAATCAACCATGGTCAACCATGGTCCAACGTCACATTGTGAAAACTATTGTCTCAATATGAAAATCAATCATGTTCAACCATGGTCTAACGTCACATTGTGACAAAGGTTGTCTCGATATGAAAATAAATCATGGTCAACCATGGTCTAATGTCGCATTGTGACAAACATTGTCTCGATATGTAAATCAACCATGGTCTAATGTCATACTATGATAATAATTGTTTTAATATGAAAATAAACCATGGTCAACCATATGTTTATAATATTTATCTTAGGGCTTATATACCTTGAGTTTATATATCTTTGGTTTATATACCTTGGGTTTATAATATTTGTTCTTTTGGTTTAGTAATAATAATAATAATAATATCCATTGTTAAGGTCACGGCCAACCCAGACACCAAGTTGGTGTATGCGACCCCCCTTGTTTGTGGGACAAGGGACCCACCTCCGCACAGCGATTTGACTGCTAAGTCTACGAAGACGTACATACTCTACCCCACTCTGGTTTTGAACCTGTGACCTCTTAGGAGGAAACACATGCTCTTAACCATTAGGCCCACTCAAGTATATATTAGGCCCACTAAAGTATATATCCCCTTGGGTTCATAATCCCTTGGTGTTTTAGTATTAATCCCTTGGGTTTATAATATTAATTACTTGGGTTTATTATTTATTTGGGTTTATAATATCAATCATGGTTAATCATAGCAAGTCATGGTCAACCGTGGTCGAATATCACATTATGACAAAAATTATCTCCATATGAAAATCATGGACAATCATGGTCAACCATGGTTGAACACGGCCAACAATGTTTTATAGAATGAAACATGTCCAACCATGGTCAATATTGGTCAACCATAGTGGCATATTGTATTGTGGCAAAGATTGTCTCGATATGAAAATCAATCATGGTCAACCATGGTCCAACATCGCATTGTGACAAAGATTGTCTCAATATGTAAATCAATCATGGTCTCAAATGTCACATTGTGACAAAGATTGTCTCAATATGTAAATCAATCACGGTCTCAAATGTCACATTGTGAAATTTTTTTTCTTGATATGAAAATCTATTAGGGTTTCCATCATCTAATGTCACATTGGGAGAAATATTGTCTCGATATGAAAATCAACCATGGTTGACCATGGTCTAACATTGAATTGTGACAAAGATTGCCTCGATATGTAAATCAACCATGGTTAACCATGGCCTAACGTCGCATTGTGATAAGAATGATCTCAATATGAAAATCAACCATGGTCAACCACGTGTTTATAATATTTATCTTAGGGTTTACATGCCTTCGGTTTTTAGTATTTGTCCCTTGGGTTTAATATTATTCACTTTGATTCATAATCCCTTTGGGTTTTAGCATTAATCCCTTGGGTTTATAATATCAACCATGATTAATCATGATCAATCATATCCATACATGGTTCACCATGGCCAACCATGGACTAATGTCACATTGTGACAAAAATTGTCTCCATATGAAAATCATGGACAATCATGGTTAGCCATGGTCGAACGTTGCATTGTGACAAAGATTGCCTCGATATGAAAATCAACTATGGTCAAACACCGCATTGTGACAAAGATGGTCTTGATATGAAAATCAACCATGGTCAACAATGGTCCAATGTCGCATTGTGGAAAATATTGTCTTGATATTTAAATAAACCATGGTCAACCATAGTCCAATGTCACATTGTAATAAGAATTGTCTCAATATTAAAATCAACCATGTTCAAGCATGTTTATTTTAGTGTTTATAATATTTATCTTAGGGTTTATATACCTTGGGTTTATAATTTTTGTCCCTTGGGTTTAATATTATTCCATTGGGTTTATAATCCCTTGGGGTTTTAGTATTAGTCCCTTGGGTTTAAAATTATTCCATTGGTTTTATAATCCCTTGGGGTTTTAGTATTAATCCATTGGGTTTATTATTCCCTTTGGTTTGTAATATTAATCAAGGCCAACCATTGTCAACCATAGCCAACCATGCTCAACCATGGTCAAATGGCCTTATTTTTGGCTTTTCTTCTTCTTACTATGGGGTCATCTATAGATAAGCCATATCTACTAAAGATGGATTTACTATCTGGTAGTTTTAACAAATTTTGCAATGATTTATTTACTTTCATGCTTGTGCATAATCCTACCAGAACTCTGGTTATGATACTGTATATTTCTCCCCAAGTAAAGGATTCGAAAGTCATTTGAAAAATATCTTGTTGTCTGAGATAATTAAAAAATTTTGAAGGCAGAGCGGCTAACTAGACTTGTTTCCATAAGATGTTTTTACTACCTTTGACTTCATATATTCTTTGAATCCAATCCCTATGAAAGTCTTCATATTGAGACATTTTGCTACATTTAATGTTCATGAGAATCATCTCATGCATATTTGCAAGTTCAATTTCTCCTCCACACCAATGTTCTAAAATGAATGAGGTTAATGCCCCAATCATGTTGTTTTGTGGGTCACCGTCAAGATTATGGAAGGTATCTCCCCCTTCATCCTTCAAGATTTCATTTTCCATTTTTATTACTAATGTTGGTGATGACTCTATTTCTCACCATCTTAATAAGGTTCCAGTGAAACACTGAATGATATACTTACAAGCTTCTATTTCATTCTTCCCTTTAAGAAACATAAGCTTATATTCAGTAAAAATTAGGTCTATTAGTTGCCTTATCTGAGCAATACTCAAATTGTCAATATTCCACTCTGTGTGATTCAGGATGGAAGTTGTGTGTTTCAAGGAGCTTCCCTTTTCCACTGAGATCTAGTGCAGGGTACTTGGTATACCGGCTTTGGAGAGGCTCCTAGATGGTTAACAGGTGTGACTCTGAGCTATCAGACTATTCTGTTTCTCTAAATATAGAAGAAAGAGTTATAGGCTCAGACTTTTCTTCTATTATTTCTTTTGGGAGGAGAAAAGGAAATTTATCAATAGGTTTGAGAGGATGCTGGATATTTACAATTCTTTTGAACTAAAACAAGACAGGAATAGGCTTGTCCTTGGAGGCTATATGCACTCTGTCAAATTTTTTAGATAATTCTCCAATGGATACTTGAGTAGATTGTTTCCCTATATCCATTTTCTTTTCAACATCTTCAATTCTTGTTAAAGATTCTTTGACAAACCATTTTAGTATTGTAGTAGAATAATTTACATCATTCAAAGTTTTGTTGATGCTATTTACATAAACTTGTAAACTATCAAAACTTTCTTTTACTTCTGTAGTCTTTGCACAGTTCATTTCCAACCCTTTTACTGTTGTGTTAGTCTAGTTTATCTGTTCACTGGCTCTTTGTATCCTACCATCAATGCCAAGAGCATTATTATCCTTTAAGACCAAAGGAATGGATTTAACACTGTTTTGTGCTTCTCCTAACAGAATGCCTTTGTAGGGAGGAAATGTAGTAGGATTTTCAATTTTTCTACCATCTATAGCAGTCCATGCATGTTTTGCTGAAGATGATTCAGCATCTACCATATGTACATCTATGCGTTCCAATGTTCTTTTCCATTCATAAAAGGATGACCAAATGTTTGTCTTTTTCATGTATGTCTTCCATTCATATGATAGTCTGATATTTTTAGGATATGGAATACTAAGGTCAAAACTTTCACCCTCAAGATGGGTATATAGATCTGAATTGAGCATATTTTTTATCCACTGATTATCAAATGTATGCTTTTTACATCCTTCCATAACTGAGAAGAATTTGTGCATTTCTGGTTTGGAATGCTCCTTACAATCAGGAGGCACAAAATTATTAAATCTGGATTGAGGGATTAGGGCATCTAGTTATTCTAGATATCCTAGACAGTATCGAAACATACCAGAGGGATGCATTTTTCTAAACATTTCTTTAAGGTAGGGATCTTCATTTTCTAAGGAAGTTCATGAATCATCATCACATGGTCAAAATCATGTGGGAATGGAATATCAGAACATTTCAGATTAAGACAGGGAGTTACAGAAGTTTTTGATGGGGATTCTCCCGTTCTGGGGTGATGGTTCTAATGTATAACAAAGTTAGCAAGACTACTGATATTTACTTTATGATTACAGTTTGGACACATAATTTGCAGAGAGGCAGAGTTTACAATCTGGGCATATTCAAATAAATCCATATGCTAGCAATTTACAGATGGTGGATGAGAACTGGTAGTATCAATATATTGTGGATCTGTGTACATATATGAAGCTTTGCAGGCTAAATCAATTCTTCTATGATCTATGGTGGATCTTCTAGGAAAAGACACTATAGCAAATGATGGTCCTTCTTTTATCTTAGCGGAAGTGATTTTTTGCATTGTAGGGGGTTTTGGATTATCGACAACCCAATGTTATGGGAAACTTAAGTCTTCCCATTTGATAATTTGGTGTTCTATCTTTTGATTTTGGGCATCTGTAAGAACAACCACTCTAGATTTTGATTCTTTATTGGGAGCATGGAGGACAACAAGATAAAGGGTATTGGTATGTCTAAAACAACGACTAGTTTGGATGGCTATATTATTTTTGTTCTTCTTCATATCAAACCCTATCGTTTGGATCTGGAGCTGCAAAATATCTTTGGTGTGTTCATCAAAGGTATAGATAGAAAGTTTTGGATAACAATCAAATTAGACTGGTCCATTTGATAATGGAGTGACCATCCTGCCTATTAATGAATCTGAATACTTATTATGTGTCAAATCTCTGATTGTGGCAAGAACATAAGTATTCATCCCTCCATGAACTAGGGGATTAATCCCTATTCTTATACATCATAAGTGTAGATATTTGGTTCCCAACCTCTTGGCTTCATTATGAAGTTTTTTAGTATCAAGCATAGAAATTGTTTGTACAGAATCCGAGTTTTCTTGTATATGACTAATACTCTCTTTGATAGATATTCTAGTTACAACTTTAAGATGGAACATAGACAGATTAGCATATACTTCTGTAGAGGAGATGCTAGGAAAACACCACTTAGGTGAAGGTTGACTCTCTAAATATTCAAGTTCTGCAGAATTTATAACCCTTTTAGATGATGATGCAAACATATCTCTTAATGGGTTTTCTTCATCTTGTTCTTCAGCTTCTAGCTCTCTAATAGAGATTGATCTTCTAGAATTATCCATTTTACAGATTTATAAATTTTGAGTACTAATCCAAATCTTTTACTTTTTAATGCATTGTTTTACATTTGCACAAATTCACGGAAACTGTTTTAGGTAAGGAAAAATAAGGATGGAAATTTGCCAAGTTTGTAAATTTTGTGAATAATCATAGAAAATTAACTCATTAGTAGTTTTTTTTTTTTTTTTTAACAAGATCGGATAGTGGATATATTACCAAAAGTTGTGGTGGAGCAAGCTCCTATTACAATCAACTGTAGTATAGAAGGAAACTAAGCATTGAGAATTACTGGGAGCGCAGTCCCTTCTCCTATGCAAGTATTCAAAATTTCATAGATATATGTGGCTATTCTTGAGTACTGCCTAACATATTAACCTACTAATAAATCAAATTTACATAACATTGATTCTCTAATAATTTTTCATGCCTTGTAAACTAACTGCTCCTGAGAAGTTTGTTTCTTCTTGTCATAGTTAACAGAGTTCTCACCTTCTTGGCTCATGGTATTGTTTTTGAAGTATGTCATTGCCTCCTCTAAATGCTTTCATTTATTTTCAAGAGCCATGATCTCTTCTTTCTACATTTCCATGTTCCATTTCTGATAGCTATACTCCATTCTCATTTTAGACCTCATATCTTTCAATGATTCTTGTAGTCGATTAATCATGAATTTGTTCACTTTGCATGTTGGGCATGCATCATTCCTTGTTTCCTTTTCAATGGGGTTGGTTTCCATTTGATTTTATTTCCTCTTATTCCCCTTCAATTGCTTGTTCTTCCTTGTGTTGTTGTGCTTCCTGTGCCTTGTGTTACCTAAATTATTCCTTCTTCTGTTGTAGCTGCCTACAAGCCTTTTACACTGATATTTACTGTTTGCTGGGGAGTATGTAACTTGGCATTCATGAGGGTGACAAACAGGGAGGAGTGACGTTGGGAGGGAGGGAGTAAGCAGAAGGTGAAGGTGATTTCTAGTGAAGGAGTGAACAAGGTGAAGATGATGACTGAAGATTTGCACAACGACTGGCCTACAAATGGATGTGAGCTTAAATGGAGAGAAGACGGTATGCAGAGCAAGAAGGAAATGAAGAGGAGTCAAGACGGTACTTAGAGAAGGTGAAGATGCTTGGAGCAGGGCATGATATGTGAGGGGTTAATGAAGAAAACAAATTTTCCTGGGAATGGAGTTGCGGGGGATGTTACAATTCCAAATGTATTTAAAGAGGTTGAGAGTTATTTGATGCCTTTCAATGATGAGATAGATTGTTGTGTGATTCTTGTGAACTTGATCACAATCTTCCTTGCTACGAGAACACTTGAGATTTTTTTATCTTCTTTTATTTTTCCTCTGGATTCTCGGGACCCTCTGATTTTTTTTGCAATGATATTCTTTTTGTTGAAATCTTCTTGTCTTTTATTTATTTCTTTTGGGAATACTTGTTGTTTCTTCTTTTTGAGAGGAGTCATGCTTGTTATCCTTTGGATGCACTTATGGGACAGAGGTGTGATATTCCTCTTTGTTTTCTCGAGTGCTCCCTTCAAATCTTTTAACTGCTTGATTAGCGAAATGGTCAGCCTGTTGATTATGAGTTCACAAAACATGTCTAAAAATCACATCTCCTGAGCCTTCTAAATTCTTCTTGATTCTCCTATATACTCTGTTCATGAATTCATTGTTGAGATTTTTGTGACAACCCATTGCCTCTATTATTATGGCTGAGTTTCCTATTATAATGGGATCTTGTATCATTCTTTTTTTTATTATTATTGTTCCCATTAACAGGATGTAGGCTTCAAACTTATTATTTGAAGCTTCTCCAAGTCCCCATTCATAAGTAACAATTTCTTTCCCATCCGAATCAAGGATAATTCCCCTACCCCTGCCTTCCCGAGATTATGTTTTGAAGCCCCATCAAAGTAGAGACAATGTCTTTTATAATTTTTTTTTCCATGTTGTGAATTCTTCTTCACTCAGTCTCATTTTCTAGCTATGTTCTGAGGATTTTTTCCTTTGTCCTTTTTGACCATTGTTATTTATTATGGCTTTGTTGAGCTTGTCTTTCTCTTCTTATTGAAGAATGTTGTAGTCTATTGATGATGTTCCTTTAACATTTAGGATTTCAGAAGTTGAACCCCATGTTTTTGAAAGGGTTTTCCCTATTATTGGGGTCTCGCTTTTGAAAATGCTTTTGTTTCTCATCAACCAAATTTTCCAACAAAGAACTACTGGGATGCATTTCCAGATCCTCTGTATCGCCACTTTCCTCTTTGTTGCATATGGATAGGCCTTCTCCCAGGCTTGGAGAAAGTCCGACAGAGGCTTTTCATAATTTATATTGATTTCAAGAGGACTTATGAGATGTTGCGAACACTCTTTGGAAAAACTGCAGTCCTGAAATAAATGTTGTATGGTTTCTTCTGCCTGCAAGCACATTAGACATCTTGAGGGACCTTGGAAGCCTTTTTTTTAAGTTTTCACTAGTTAAGATCTTCCCTTTTAAGAGTGTCCGGGTGAAAATTTTGATCTTAGGCAGGCTTTCAGATTTCCGGACTATCTTCAAGAGACCCCAATATTGTTGGTTTGGTTGTTCTTGTAAAATTTTGTATCCAACCTTGACTGTGTATTTTCCACAACTTGGGTCCCGAAGGAAGTCATCTTGTTCATCGTAGCTTATGGGTGCTGATGCTTTAATAAGTTGCCTTAATTTGCTCCATTGCACTTCCAGATTTACAGGGATTGTTAAGGTTTGCCATTCTTGCCATTCTCTTTGATTCCAAAGAGAGATTGAGTGTAGTGTATTTAGACCTTTTCCTCTCATCCATTTTTAAATACCCTCAATTTTTAAGTGAGTTTTTAAAGGTTCTTTTCCCATAATTTTGTCCTTCCAAATCGATATCGTTTTTCCGTTGCCTAGGATTTTAGAAATATGATTGCTCATTAAAGGGATTTCCTTTTTTACTAACTTCCAAACTTGAGTACATTGTCTTGATGGGATATTTCCATTCATCAGACTTCTCCTAGAGTTGTCCATCTATTTTGAGGCAAATGTTTTTTTTCACCAGCTCTCTTTCCCTGTGATCAATCTCCATATTATTTTCAGTCCCAAGGTAGCATTCATGAGGCCAGGTAGCCGAATTGATAGGCCTCCTTGTTCATATGGTAATACTACTTGCTCCCACCTGACCAAACTGAATTTTTTGTTTTCTTGCTTCCCTCCCTGCCATAGAAAGATTCTTAGGATTAACTCCATTTGTTTATGGGCACTTGCTAGAGCCAATATTATTACATATTGGTAGATTTAGAGTGTTTCTAGGAGTGCTTTGATTAATATCACCATCCCTGACATGTTTAGCCACATCATTCCCCAGCTCTGGATTTTGTTTTTCATTTTTTCAATCTGTTTGGTCCATATTTCAGCCTTCATGTTTTCTTTTGAGATGGGGAGTCCCAAATAAAAGAAATGAGTCCATTTTTCCTGAATGGGGATATCTAGGATTTGTGAAATCCTTTTCATGGTTCTGGGAGGGGTATTCCAGCCATATATTCTACATTTTGTGTTGTTTAAGAGCCCACCTGAAACCTGTAGGAAATCATCCAATATTTTTTTGAATCTTTTTGCAAATATTGTAGAGGCCCATCCCAATAATAGAGTGTCATCCGCAAACAAGGAGTGGTTTATGGTCTTTACTCCTCTTGCTAATTGAAGCCCAATGATATTTCTTTCTTTTCTTTGTTTTTCCAAGGCTCTACTTAAATTTTCCACCATTTAATATATAGGAAGGGGGAGAGTGGACATCCGTGTCTAAGGCCTCTTGTGCTTTGAAAGAATTCGTTGGGCCTTCCATTTATAAAAGGAGAAATCCAAGGAGTAGTAATTCAAGCTTGAATGACCTCTATTATTTCTTTTGAGAATCCAAGTTTTTTAAGAACTGCCATTAAATATGGGAGGCTGACCCTGTCAAATGCATTTGCCATATCTAGTTTGATAATGATTCCTTTTTCTTTTCTTTGGATGCTGGAATGAACAGCTTCCTGTACAATAATTACATTATCTATGATTTGTCTGTTGGGCACAAATCCTCTTTAGTTTTCAGATATTATTGTTTGAAGAACTTCCTTGATTCTATTTGCAATTATTTTTGTGATGATCTTATACGAGGAATTGCAAAGGGAGATGGGGTGAAATCTATTGAAAGTAGAGGGGTTGGATTCTTTTGGGACTAATGCAAGATAGGAGGATTTTGTGTTGCTTCCTATTTTTTTTTTGAAGACGTTATTTACCATTCTTAAGAAATCCTTTCTTGTTATATTCCAATGGAATCTGTAGGAAGCTATTGTAAAACCATTTGGCCTTAGGGCTTTGTTTGGATTTAGGCTCCATATGGCCACCAATACCTCTTCTTCTATTATCTCTTTGCATATTTCTAAGTCTTTTTTTTTTTAAATGTTGTAGGAAGCTTTCATACACAGTGGTTTCTTCTCTAGCTAAAAGTAAATTTTTAAAATGCTTGTGGGCTGCTCTTTTAAGATCCTCTGCACCTTTGACCTCTTGACCATCAACTTTTATTTTTTCTATCTGATTTCTTGCTCTTCTTATCTTAATGGTATTGTGAAAGAAGGAGGTGTTTTTATCCCTTGCCTTGAGCCAAAGGCTTCTAGATGTCAGTTTGGCCTCTTATTCCTCTTTCCTATTTTCCTTGTATATTTCCCAAAATATCTCCTTCTCTCTTAAATAATCCTGCTTGTCTTCTTTGTTTTTTTTTTTTTTTCAGTTTTATATGCTTTCCATTTTCTTTTGCAGCTCTGTTTTCCTTTCTTTCTTTTTTATTTCATTTTCTCTTGCCCATTCCTTTAGCTTGGCTCTTAATTTTTTAAATTTTGTTTCCCAATTATATTGGAGTGATCCCGATATTCTTGGTGCCCATGCTTTCTTGATCAGTTTGTTTAATTTTGTGTTGCTATCCCATATTGAGCTGTATTTAAATGGAAGAGGACATTGGTTTTCCATTTTGCCCATCATTATTGCCATTGGCTTATGATCACATGTCGTGGTGTGGAGGATGTTAGATTTAATAGACTTGTATATTGCTGCTGTGTTTTCTTGAATCATAATTCTATCCAGCCTCTCTTTAATATTATTTTTGACCACTCTTTTGTTGCTCCAAGAATATTTTCGGTTGTTTAGGGGAATGTCTATTAAGTTGTGTTGTTCCATTATTTCTTCCAGAGCATCCTTGGATGGGTCTGTGTGATATGTCCCTCCAAAATTCTCTTCTATACTTCTTACCAAATTTAAATCCCCTCCAAGGATTATTTTCCCAGTTTGTATTTCATTTAGTACTTCCTTTATGGTGTCCCAACATTGTTCTTTTTCCTTGTAATGATTGGGGACATATATGTTTATGAAACTGTACTTCTCTTTTGTGCTTGTTTGCTTTAGAAATGTTTGTATACAATGTTGATCTTTCTTTTGGTGTATCATTTCCCAATGTCATTTTTTCCATATTGTGCAGATTCTGCCTGAAGCTCCTATAGCCTGTATTTCTTCCCCTTCATAATTTTTGAATTTTTTTATTATTTTTTTCAGTTTCATGGCTATTTGTTTTGGTCTCTTGAATCATAAGAATGTCTAGATTTTCTTTTGCTAGAATGTGTCTTGTGGCATTTTCTTTAAAGGGTGATCCCATTCCTTGGCAATTCCAGGAGACCACTATCATTGTTTTCTTGTTTGGTGGTGCAATGTGCCTTTCCCTCTTTGTTGGATTTTATCATTGTTTCTTGAGCTTGTTCCCAGAAAGGATTCCATTGGTTGTTGCGTTCCTAAAGCCATTTCCTTTGCTGCAACTTCATCCCTCAGTTCTTTGTTTGACTTTCTTCCTTATTTTTTTTCTTTTATGTTCTACATTTTGAAGAGTTTCCTTTGACTAGTTTCTTGTTAGAATTCTATCAACTGAATGAAGGGGTGGATATTGAGTATTTGAGATTGGAGGGAATGCTGGGGGGTTGAGAGTATGGGGAGGGGATCTGGATCTGGGGGATGGGGGGGTTGTGGGGTCCAATGGCCCAAAAGGATTTAGGCTAATGAGAGGGTTGGTCTTTGTCTACTTTTGGTGATGGAGGGAGGAGATCAGAGGATGCAAGGGGCAATGATAAAGTGTGAAGGGTTTGTTTGTTGAATGTCTTCTTCCTTTTAGCCTGCTCCCATTTGTTTTCTGAGTCTTCAACATTTTCATTTTCATTTTTTTTGTACATCTATTAGCAAAATGACCATATTCGTGACATACCTTGCATTTGAAAGGAATTTTTTCATAATCCAGTTGTTGAATGTGCATCCATTGATCCACTTTGATTTTGATCGCCTCCAGAAGCCCTTTCCCTTGATCCACTTCTACACAGATTCCGGCACATGCATGCATATTTTCCTTTGGTTCACACCTTTCTATGTATTTCCCAACTGCATTTCTTATAGATTTAACTGAATCATATCCCCGAAAATGAAGGGGGAAGTGCGGTAGCCTGACCTAGACTAGGAGAGCGCTAGGCATGTCCATTTCTGGATCAAAATTTGGTGTACATCTGTTTAGGTACAAACCCCTTGTATCCATGAAGTATGGGCCATTTCTAAATATCAGATCGTGATCCTCCTTGGTTTCGAAGTGGAAGGTGTAATACCCTCTTCCACAGAACCTGATTGAAATTTTCCCATTTATTGACACAGTCTAGTTCCTTTCTACCCATTTCTGGATGGTCTTGGGGGAGGGCGATAACCCAGTGAACTGCCCAATTAATCCACACTCCGCCAGGGACATAGTTGCTCTACGAGGGAGAGCAAGGGGGAGGGAAATTTCAGGGATGTCTTCCAATATTTTAAAAAACTTGGTTATTGACGATCGATTTTTGGCCGGACCCATTGCAAATATGAGAGAGGCGAATGCTTTTGTTGTTCCTTCATTTTCTTGTTGGTAATCAAGGAGAGGATCTCCGTCCTATGGAGGATCGATCGAGCCAAGGCCTCAGCAGTAGGAGGCCAATGAGGGGAAAATGCGTGTTGCATTCTTCTGGCTAGGGCTGCGCAGTTCAACGCTCAGCAGTAGCAACACGTTTTTTTTCTTTGACTTTCTTAACTCATTAGTAGATATTAACCCTTAAAATTTTCTTTAATTGTATGCTTATATCTAATTTCATTTGAAAAATAACAATAAATGACTTTTTAGATTTCACAAAATTGAATTTATAATCATATTTCAGTTTAGTAATCTCATATCCATTCCTCTATCAGATATGTTTTTATTTTTAATCACATCAAATTTTGACCACAAGGATTTGCACAAAGTAGTCGTGGGACTCATAAATAGGTAGTATTATATGATTGAGGCGAGAGGCTTATTTTACAACCCAGTATGAGGGGATGTGTAAATTTGTTCGTCTATGCATGTCCCTTTAATAATATTATATGATTGAGCCTAGAGGCTCATTTTACAACCTAGTATGAGAGGATGTGTAAGTTTGTCCGTCTGTCCATGCCCCTTTAATATTACAACCCAGTATGAGGGGATGTGTAAGTTTGTTCGTCTATGCATGTCCCTTTAATAATATTATATGATTGAGCCTAGAGGCTCATTTTACAGCCTAGTATGAGAGGATGTGTAGATGTGTAAGTTTGTTCGTCTATGCATGTCCCTTTAATAATATTGTATGATTGAGCCTAGAGGCTCATTTTACAACCTAGTATGAGAGGATGTGTAAGTTTGTCCGTCTGTCCATGCCCCTTTAATATTACAACCCAGTATGAGGGGATGTGTAAGTTTGTTTGTCTATGCATGTCCCTTTAATAATATTATATGATTGAGCCTAGAGGCTCATTTTATAGGCTAGTATGAGAGGATGTGTAAGTTTGTCTCTCTGTCCATGCCCCTTTAATATAAAAATAAACCAGCTTAGTATGAGGGGATGTGTAAGTTTATCCATGCCCCTTTAATATAAGGGATGTGTAAGTTTGTCCGTACGTGCCCCTTTAATATAAAAATTAACCAAAAAAATAATATCGGCTATAATTAAAAATAAAAAATGAATATGTTGTAAAGTAATTAAAAGTA
>APFE031588380.1:102520-125647 GCA_000404065.3 Pinus taeda
ATTGAATTTCACATCATTTTAGTGACATAATTTTATTATTGAGTATATATTTTTCTATTCAACATTCAAACTGGCTTTAATATAATCCTATCTTAAAAAATATTAATCATAAAACAAATTTCACTTCAACTTTTAAAAAATTAAATTAAAATTTGAATGTCATATACAATTTGATATTGATGTGTTGTCCTGTATTTACAATTTAAGAAGATGCATAAAATCGAGAATTTTTAAAAAATAATCTGATCAAAATAAACAATAAATCTCAGGAAAAAATGCATTACCCAAAAAAAATTGGGTTTGTTTAGTTATCATTCAACTATTTTCTAAATGTGGTTTTGATCCTCTTCGTTAAGAGGAACTCTCCTTATCGTGGATCTTAGCCTCAATATTAATGTTACCCAAGGGAGTTCTTAAAAAGTCGTGCATGCCTGTCCACTTAGTAAACATTTAGGATCTTATGGGCTTCTGCTGCGGGTTGAAATACGAAAAAATAAAATTATTTTTAGGTTTATTAGGTTAAAGATGGTTTATAAAATAGATTATTTTATTTTTTGATTTTTGATTAATTGTTTTATTATTTGATTTTATCTGATTTTTGTATTTAATGTTTTGAGGTGAAGCCTTACAATAAACACTTTTAGTTTATGCACAAATTTTTAGATGAATAAATTATTTTTATGGACAAATTTCTAACCTGAAGAGATTGTTTTACCATTTGATTCCATCTGATTCTGATTGATGTATTTAACACTTTTCCGTGAAGCCTCACAATAAACACTCTTAGCTTATATTCTGATTGATATATTCAGCGCTTTTCCATGAAGCCTCACAATAAACATTCTTAGCTTATATTCTGATTGATGTATTCAAAGCCTTTTCGTGAAGCCTCACAATAAACACTCTTAGCTTATGCACAAACCCCTAGCTGAATAAATTATCGGAGAGATCGCTGCTTCCCTACTATTTTCGAAACCATCCAGTTTAGGATAAAATACTTTTATATTTCCACTTTTCCATAAAAACAAAAAATACATACTCTATCTTCCCACACTCCTTTTAACTTTAATGAAACCTAGAACTCATATTAATGGAGTCTTCTAATGAGGCAGAGGAATTGTCCCAAAAGTGGCGGGAATATGAGGGAAAAAAAATTCAAAAAGTATTGTAGAGGCAGTCTTCAAATCGTGTAGTGACTGGAAATAGATTCAGCACCATCAAAAAGTTTAAAACACCTAAAATTTTGAAGTTTATAACTTGGATTTACAAAAATCCTGGATTTTCTCTAAATATAATCTGAATTTCCATAACTTTCAGAGCAACTTCTCTACCTCATTAGACTACTCAAATATTAATATTATTATTTTCTAATTTATATCTCTCCATAAAAGCTGATGGAATACACCTATTATGTAACCAACAACCCTTACATTCTTCAGCTACACGAATAGGCTGCTCCCTGAGCAGTGCACAGGAAACGATGCCTTGTTGCACGGTCTTGCTAGGCCAGGGGCACCTCCATCTACGGCTAAGCTATCAATAAGCCTCGAACTTCCCTTTCCCCTCCATAATGTCGTCCAGCTGTGGAGATCATATCTACCACCTACAGAGTCAACATCGGCCATTGTTTCTTTACCTGTCGTTGTGAATATACAGCACTGATTGGCCTGCCAAAGATTCATGTACATACCATAATATTGGTCGGGCCAACATCACGTATGGCGATAGCGAAGTCCACATAATGCCCTTACAAAAGACTGCCAAACAAGCAATTGCAGGTACAACGGGAAAGAAATCTCCCTAAAATCACTTTAATGAAGTACCCAACAAGCATAGGTACAATGGGAGATTGGCTCTCACTTTTCCTGGTTTTTAAGACCCGTAATTTGTAAATAAACATACAAATATTTCTAGGAAGAAGTGTAACTGGCATTCCACTTAATTTAGTTTTGACTTATGTTTTAAACAGCGCCAAAACAAATTTATCGCCGCATTATACAGCGCCAAAACATTCCAAACTGCCTATTGTCTGCAACATTATTTTTTGTTATGATGTTGACTTTAATCCAAATGAAACACAATCGTAATTATCATCTGGGAGAGTTGACTTTGTGTTCTGCCATCATTCGCCGGCAAGACGCCATCTAAAGTTCGATGAATAGAATATCCGCTATAACATCATTTTCACCGGTAATAATGTTTCATTATCATTATTGTCGTTTCATCATTTTTATGGGGAGGTAATTAAGTTATAATTCCAGCATAAGGTAGAAGGGATATTTTAATTTTTCTTTTATTTGATACGGTGTGGAAGTGTATTTCTTTTCAAAGAGAAAAATGTAATTTCTTTTGCTATTCATTAGAATTAGAATTAAAAAAAATAATAATAATACATGACGCAGCACATTAAAACAGGGTTTTCAAAGCCTGACAAATGGCTGTTAGAGAGCGCAGCACTAATCAAAAATATATTTGACTGAACTATTTTACTGATATATTGTTTCCATATTGATATAAAACTGATATATTGGTACATAAAACTGATATATTGGTACATAATTGATATAAAAAATTATATACTAGAACTGATATAAAAACAATATAATGCATATGAAGTGTTTCAAAAGTTTCTAGAAACTAAAGGAACTCTGAAAACTAAGATCTGAAGTTTACTTTGCATAGACTACTAAGATCTGAAGTTTAATTCGCACGAGAGTACTAAGATATGAAGTTTAATTTGTAGAGAGTGGTAATATGAATTGTCTTAAAAAAATGTTAGAGAGTTTAGAGATAACCATTTAGTGTATTGAAATTGAAATTGAAGGTATATTTTGAATTTTGGTAACATCAAGTTTTTCATAGTGTATGTGTTTAGATCCAAAGATAAAGCATATTTTGAAAGCCAGTTTGTTGTTGTATTGAGCTTCTTATAAATATAGTGATAATTTATATTCTCAAAGTGTTTCTTTCTCTTTTTAATTTTTCCTTTTCCAAGTTACAAGATTTGGCACTTCCAAGTGGGCATTATATGCCAACCAGTCAATTTCACATTTGGGATGACCAAGAATTTGAATGCATTTAATATCTTTTAGCATACCTAATAAAAAACGAGTCAAAACAACAATTAGTTCGGCTTTGTGTTTGTTCCATTTCCTAGGTTGATTCTAAATTACACAAATTTGTTCCGTGTTTGTTCCATATCAGTTTAATCATCTCCCCCCATCCTCCCCCTCCACATTTGTTTCCTTGTGCAAGTCCATCAAAGAACCCAATTGGGAGATCATGTGAAATGTGAGGGAATTGTATCCTTCTCAAATTTTTCGTGTTTTGATTTGAGGTGTATTCCTTGGAAAGTACACAATCTTGGATGACTCATGTAGAATGCAAATAATAGGATTTTTTTAAATGGCCTTATTCCTGAGTAATCAGATGCCCCAGGCAACAAAAATTGGAAGAGAGCGGAAAATTTTATACTTCTACACCCAACGATATAGGAAGTGCTCAAAAGAGGTCTATTCAAAATGCTCTCTAACGTCCAAGACCAAAAGAACTACTTGCCATATATTTTGGGAAATAAAACAACGAATAAAAGGATGGTCAATTGTTTCTTCTTGTTTCCTATAGAGACAACATAGGTTTGGTCCAACAAAACCTCTTTTCTCCAGATTTTCCTAGGCTAGAATTTTGTTATGAAGGACAAGCCAAGAAAAACATTTTAGCTGATTAGGTATATTCCATTTCCATATAATTTATTTCCACTTACTAGAGTCTTATACTACAACAAAATAGGCAATTTCTTCATAAGCAGGACTTGTTTTCACCTACCCGAGGAGGTGTCCCAACTCTAGACCAACAAATCCTTAGAATTCTTTATACATACCTCGTTGATGTTTGACTCCTTTACGAAGGAGTTCTACTCCTTGAGCAATGTTCCAACCAACCTGACTCCTTGACGGAGGAGTTCTACTCGAGCAATGTTCCAACCAACCCCCCCTTGCTGAAGTCAACCAATAATTCTTTGAAGAAAGATAAAATTCCACTCTTTTTACATTATAAAGGTAGAAGTAGCCTTTGGTTTTCAAGCAATGAATCAATTCTAAAGATAATTTGAAGACTTTAGCAACACCTATAAAGGGTCCTTGCCCAAAATCAGCTTTTTTCCATCCCCATTTTTCCAAACAAGCCAGTTAAAGAGGAAGGGAAAACAATTAATGTGGGCATTCCAGATAATGGAGCCCTTATCAACAAGGTTTTTCATTGCTCCTCTGAGCCATTCCACCACTAAAAATATTTTTAGATACTTCTCAATAATCTGGCTCCAAAGCCCCCTGCTCAACAAACATCTCCACAGATTTTAAGAGTTAAAGCTTTACCAAACTAGAACAGGTTCTTAAAGCCCCGCCCATTAAGATTTTTTTTGCTTTGGACATGGAGTCTTAAGTGGCTAGGTGAATCCCTTCCTTACCACTTTCACCAGTCCACAAGAAGTTGAACATATTGTTTAGAATTGATATATGGATATTGGTTATAAACAACCAAAAGACTGGGATGTTTTCTAGCACTAATTTAACTTAAATCATTCTCCCCTGAGGACAACTAATTGTAGCACCACAAGATTATTTTATGTTCAACATTCTTGGGCAGCTACATCTAGTCATATTTGTTATATCCATTTGGCTTTAGGAAGAAGCTTAAGTACTTAAAGCCATTTTCCATAGCATCCATCTGGAAAGGAAAATAGGACTGAATAGACAAGAGGGTCTTAAAACTAACAACATTATGATGAAACGAATGTTTTTTGCACTAAACTCCATTCTAGTGGACTAGAAAAATAAATTCATAACCCTATGGAATACCTGTCATTTTGAGGCAGTGCCAAGTCACATCAATAGAACATTGTCCACAAATGGTAGGTGTGCAATATTTTGCTTATAGGAACTTTTTATGCCTTTAGTATTACCTTCCTTCTTTTCTTTCAGCAAACATATACTCAAGCATTCCATCACAAGCATAAATAGAAGGGGAGATAGAAGACACGTCTACTTAAGTGCTTTAGAGCTAGAAAAGTTGCTTGTGGGAGAACCATTGATCAAAATGGATAAATTTCTTGAGGTCACACAACACATAATCCAATTGATGACCTCTAAGCCCAATCCAAATTGTAATAAGACTAATTAAAAAGAGTCCAATTCACTTTGTCAAAGGCATTATTGAACCTTATATATTTTTTAACTTTATGGAATGAATGATTTCTTGAGCAATGCCAATGGCATGATGAATCTTGCTATCAAACAAAATGCCAAAATGATTAAGAAACATCTTTTTAGCTAAAATCTACTTAATCTTATTTGAGATATCTTTTGAAATGATTTTACAAACCAAACGACATAGGGAGATGGGCCTGACGTCAAGTAAGTTTCTAGGTTTGGAGCTATTAAGGACCAGAGCTATATAAGTAGCATTAATGGCATTTGATACTTTTCCTGGCCATCTTGATTCCTCCACCATTTTTCAAAGATCAGGCCCCATGAGGTCAAAAAAAGATAGAAAATGTTTGAGAGTCTAGCCATCTAGGCCTATACTTTTGTCTTTGGAGAAATGCTTCAGCACCTCGTTAATTTCATCCAAGGAGACATAGCTACCAATATGTACAGATTCCGTAGGGATGAATAATCGCAAGTAAGTTTAGATGAGTTGACACTGAGATCTATTGTTGGAAGTACCCCAAATTCTAAAAAGAAAGGAAAAGTAGGCAAAAGCCACAACTTTTAAATCATGTTGACTAGGAGAAATCTTCCAATCCTCTAGATCAAGCTCCCAATTATAATTAATATTTTTGTGATTAGCACAATTATGGAAAAATTTAGTGTTACCATCCCCCTTCTTTGTCCATGTTTCCCTGCTTTTTATCTCTAGGTCTCTTCTTCCATATTTAAAATATGAAATTTTTTGGCTTCTAAGGAGATCATTCTCTGGGTTAATTTTGCTAGAAATATAGAGCTAAAAAAGGTCTAATAAATGTTTTTGTATTCAGTTTCTATGGCCAACAGTTCTTCATTTTGGTCTTCTTTTCTATTCTTTTCCCATACCACTATCGCTTCCTTGAGCTCCACTCTGATAGTTAGTGTCCCTAGGAACAAATGGATACACTTCCATTTCCTATCAGAAATTGATATAGATATGATCCTTAGCAAGCCTTGGGTCATAGGTAGAGGAACTTTGTGGCTGCAACGATGGTGCCCAACATTCTATTCAAACACTGGGCAACAAAAGTGCAAAAATTTGTGGGTAAGGACTCTTGGTTTTCCACTAGAGCTCTAGTCCAAAGAGGTATTTATTAATATTGCAAACTCTCTTGGTAGGTGTTTTATTCTTGAGGAAGCCTCCTTGATTGTAGCAAATAAGAGAATAGTGTGGGTACTGGTGGAAATGAATGTCTCAGAGGAGCTACCTAGGACACTAAAAATCCAATGGGGATAGAAAGTCATCCCTTAGGCTATAGATAACTGGAAAACACCATTTAGATGTTTGAACTGTAGAGAAGTGGGACATTTGATTGGCTCATGTTCAGCTTCTTCTTGTCATGGTTATGGGACTCAAAACCTCCATAAAGTTCTGGCAAGACATTTCACTCTGTCAACATCACAATATCCCTCCTCTCTTTCCTTGGTGGTCTCAAAGGCTTGGAAGTTGGTCTCCATATCTTTCGGGTTTGTGAAGGAGATTGATAATGATATTGCATAGTTTCAGAATTTGAGTCTTGCTGATTTGGCTGAGGAGATAACACTTACTGCTAGAATTATACCTTAGGAAATTTGAGATCTTCCCGAGTTCTGGTGACTTGGTTTCTGTGGGGTTTCTATAGTAAAGTTCATTGACAAAGCTATGGAGGAACGTAGAGAATTCCTGGAGCCCACCAAATCGAATGGGCTTATCAAATATAAACCAATTGAACCATTTCATAGAAGCGATGAAATAACTAGTAAATCTCTCTCTGTTACCAATTCTCTGATCCAATTCCCATCTTTTGAAGATTCTCTACATATTGATCAACTAGAAAAGAATGCCTTCAAAAACTTTGAATAATTCACAATCACATCCTCTCTTTGTCCTTACATTCCAAACCTTGTTCCATAAAGAGAAAATTCTTATTCAACTTCACTGTGCCCTTCAAGACCAATTTGGACTCTTCTCTTTCTAAAATACATCTCCCTTAAACTCTTCCAAATGGATGTTACAAATTTGTGCCAAATATTTCGTTCGGAACAAATCTCTCTATGAAACTCGCTCGACCTTCTTCATCTCTAAATGAAGGCTCGCTTGCCGCTCTCAATCCTATAATTCCTCATGTTATCCCCTCTTATAAGGATGCCTTCAATATGACTCCCATCCTTGTATTCTCAAGGTCATCTCCTATTGAAAATGTTTCAAGTAATCTTAGCTCACCATTTCAAAATGTAACTATTAGAAAGAACAATCATCAAAAAAATTCTCAAGCAAGAGAAGGAAATCCTCGAGACGCTATCTAGGGAGGTTTCTGTTTGACTCCTCCTTCTGACAAGTATATTGATTCAAGGGCCTTTAGAGCACAAAAGCCCTCAAAAGCTTTTTCAAAATGATTATCATGTCCCTCAACATTAGGGGGGTTGGGGGAACCTCTAAATTTATCTCCCTCAAGAGACTAGTAGATATCTATTCACCCTCTATTATCTTACAACAAGAAACTATGGTTCCTAGGGAGAATGCTAGGGAGGTTTCTTGACATCTATGTCTATGATAGTTTTCTTGTGTAGTGGATTCCACTAGCCTGTTTGGAGGGCTTCTCTTTTTATGGGATCTAAATTAGCCTTATCCTCTTATGTTGGTACCATCTTAGAAGTGTTTATATGAGGCTCTCCCATTCTGATCAAGTTGGTAAACTGTTGCGGTCCCTATGGTGAACAACGAGAATTTTGGGATAAGTTCCAATCTAGTGGCTTGCTCTCAAACCATTCCTTCCTATTAGCATGAGATTTAAACTTTACTACCTCATCGAGGGAGTCTAAAGGATCTCGAGCCCTTTTGGATCCTTTGGCATCTTACTTCTGGGAGATGGTGCAAAATTTCAATCTCCATGATATTGCCCCTTTTCCATTAGCTCCCACATGGAGAAATGACAGGACTTGTGACGATATTATTGGAAAACACCTTGATAGATTCTTGATGGTTGATGAACTCACAAATAAAGTGGAGAGACTCAGATCTTAGATATCTCAAGATAAAGTGGAGAGACTCATATCTTGGATATCTCAAGATAAATTATTGGATCATCTGACAATCCTTCTAGAATTGGATTTTGATGGTCACATAAATAAACACCCCATCAAATTCAATCATTCATGGCCAGGAGTAGATTCTCTTAGATCTCGGGGTAATGGGTAGACTCCTCTAGTGAGTGGAAGTCGTATTTAAAATATGGGCAATAACAAAATATTTTAACATTAGTTATTAATAAAATATTATAATGTTTATCTTAAATTAAAGTAGAGTTTAAGTTTATTTGGTTCTTTTAAGGATTTGATCCTATCATTCTCCATAATAAACTCCAATGTACATGTATGTTATGTGTCAACTTCATATTGAGTATTAAAGTATATGTTGATATTGAAATATTTAATGTATGATCTAACATTGAAATATTATTTTGTTATTAATATATTTTAAATACCATATATCAACTTATAAAAAAAATATGTTATCGTCAAAAATTTCTCTCTAAAAAACCCTTTAGCATTAAAATAAAATAATTTTTAATAAATTTGATATATAACTGACACTTCTTCTTGAACACTAAATTTATCCTAACAAAAAGATATTCCATTATATATATCAATCCTTTTATCTATATTTATATTATAAAATAGTAACTCTAATTCACTTATTATTTTAGTATTTTTCAAAATAAAATATTTTTAAATACTTTAATAAAAATATATAATAATATAATTTAAAAATAATTAATTTTATAATTAGTTTAATTAATAATAATTAAATAAAAATTGTAATGAAAAAAAAAAGGATTTTGATATAAAATCCTCAAACCCTCCACGACAAAAAATTTGTCGTTTCCTAATTCTAAATTTTCTAACTATTTTGTTTTATAAAAGTCAATTTTATTTTTCAAAGATATAATAATTTTTCATTTATAAGTTCTGATATAAATCTATAAATTTTTAAATTAAAATAAATTAAACTTTAATGTAAAAAAATAAGAATTTTATTTATTATTACCAAAATTTAAAATTTAAGTAGAAGATCTTTCTAGAGTTTATAATAAATTTAATAATATAAAAATATATTAGTTACACTTAAAAATTATATTTTAAAATTCAAATAACTTCAGTCTTATAAATAAATAAAATAATATATATAATTTCATATTATTTTTTTTTTGTATACGAAAACCTCCAAGGTAGGATGCTAGGCGAAATCTCTACAAATCTAGAGTTCGGCTTATTTTGATGGGTGCTTGCCAAATTTGCGGTGCTGCAGGATCCAAATTAATGATATGAGATAGCGTAACGTCCAAGGTAGAATGTTAACGGAAAAGTAGACAAATCTAATATTTGGCTGATATGAGATACCGTAATGTACAATGTAGAACGCTAGGGAAAAGTAGACAAATCAATATTTCCCAGTCCATAGGATATTAAATGTGGTTTAGCTGTATATACCCGTTGTTAAATTTAAACTGTTATAAATTTAAAAATATCATTTAATATCCTATTGACCAGTAAATAAACTCTCCCTATTTTGATTGAGTGCTTGTCTTTGTGGTGGAAGATCCATTTATTGAGATGAGATGCTCTAACCTCTAAGCAGAAGGCAGATTGTTAGGGAAAAGGAAGAACATTCTAATTCTAAATTTTGGCTTATTAGTTCTTGCTTCCGGCATAGTATGGACTATAGTAATCGATCGTCGATCTATTTCATATTAATTCAGGCGTTTCATTCCATTTAATCAATGTTTTAAAAAAATATTTTGTGGTTTTTTTGTTTTATTCAAAGTTTTGTTTTGGAGGTCTTATTGCCGGGATATCGATTGATTTCATACTAATAACTGATCCATTTAACCAATATTTTCCCGGTATTACAAGAAGTTAACACGTTTTATTTTTGACCAACATGCAACACATTTGCATGAACCACAAGTGTCACTTATTATCTTATTTGGGTAGCTACAATGAAAACATTTTTGCAACAATGAAAACATTTATGCATTCTCTGTAGTGTTTGAGGTCCTACAATGGTGCCTGTTCCCTTCATCCCGAGCTGCTTTCCTTAAGCAGATTTTGGAGGCATGAACTACCCTGCATCGAGGTTCTGAAGATGTACTCGTAATCTTTAGCAGACTAGATAAATTTATGCAATGGCAATGCAATGGAAGGAGTGGCAGACTGGATAAATTCATGCAATGGTAGGAGTGGCAGCAATGGAGGAGTGGCATAAATAGAGACTCCTTTCATCTGCACCTGCACCACAGAAGAGAAGGTAAGCAACACCAAAACCAGTAAAATATGAAGAAATTTTGATACAACATTTCTTGTTTCAATGAATAAGCTGGAATCTCTATCAATATACATAATTTGGATAAGAGTCCTATACTAGACTTTCAGACTGACCTGCCCAGGAGTTGCTCTTTCCATCTTTGCAAGATCTCATCCTCCTAACAAGTCATAGCATATCAGTTTTTCGTCTGTTAAGATTTATTTGTAATTTCAAATGGTAAAGAAAAGAACGCATGAAACAACATTTTCGGATGCAGAGTGTAATCATAAGTTTAGTAAGGGTTTTCTGGAATGTTAAAATGTACAATTGGGATAATTGGAGGGTTTTGGGATAATTGGAGGGTTTTATAAATTTTCGAGGATGATTGAATTTATTTATGTATTTTCAAAACAAAAATCTACAATTTTTTAAAAGAAATTCATTAATTTTTCTTAAAAAATCCGAACATTCAAAAATCCACAATCTCTGAACAATTTTCAGATATTAAATAATAAAAATCCACAATCTCAAAACAATTTTCATTGCCGCAATGTTTGGAAAAAAAGAGAAAAGAAAATTATTATACCTGGTCTTTCTCAAGTTGTTTCTTGAGGGGCAGAAGTCGTCCGAGCTGTTCTTTATGGGGAAGACGTGATCCGAGGAGAAAATATCCTCCAACTTTAGCATTGTACTTCTCTTCTTCATCTGTCTCATAATGCAAAGACTCGCCGAACTGTCTCAACAACTTTTCATCACTGTGATCATTTTCCGACAAACCGGCCTCACCCGCTTCCTCCACTATTTCTTTTATTTCACCCAACTCCGACTTGAAACCACTGTAAACCTCCGGCTTGGTGTGCGAGCCCGTCAAAATAAACATGGTCGACATCCACTAAATATCTGCTCCTCGCCGCAAAACTGAATAACTAACTACTAAGAATAGAACAAGGTGACAGCTCTTCACAGAAAAAACACAAGGCGACTAACAGGAACCAAAATGGAAGGGACATTAAACTCCATAGCCCTTTCGACGAAATTTCTTCGCTAAACCTCAATCGCATACACCCCTTAGTACTTCCACGCAGTTTGCTTCACTGTCAGGCCTTTGGGAACAGGAGCAATAACTATATATCATACAATAATCGACTCAGAGACTCGAGCTCTTGACCTCAAAGGAAACGCAGTAACAACGGAGTCTGAACTGCTACTGTAACCAAATACACTATACCTGCTAATGTGGGTGCCTATGGAACCGAACAAAACAAAACAAAACAAAAGACGAAGGTTCTTGGCACTCCCTCGCAAATGGATCATTTTTCTTGGCTTTCCTGGGCTTGGAAGTGTAATCCATGCAAACTAGTGGGTTCTCTTCGCTTTTGTGGGCGTGCACTTGTAATGCCGTGGTTATCATATCGGCACATTCCAGGGCATAATTTGGCTTTTTAGTATTTTAATAAACGGCTGTGGCGTGGTTGGGCAAGGGAACATATAATGCACTAAATAGAATGGCATTAATGTTTTCTCCGCTAAATATTTCTTATGGCCACACAACATAATTTAATATAAATTTTGATCCAAGGAAAAAGCCGCCCCTCAAAAAGCTTTAAATTTAGATGTGTGGAGTTAGTAAACCCAAATTGAGTGAAATTTTCATCCTCTTAGTGCAACAATTTAAATATAATCTTGAACAACTAAATTTAAACTTGGTAAAAATCTGTGAATCATGACATAAATGTTTTCTCTGCTAAATAACAACATAATTTAATAAAAAATTTAATCTGAATTTCAGCAAGGAAAAATGTGGCCCCACAAAAATATTTAGATTAATTTAAATGTGTGGAGTTATTGACAGTTCGAAATTGAGCTTATTTAAAGCCCTTCCCAAAAGCAAACAAGCACTGTAGCGGTTTCATCTCAACTTCTTTAACATTGTGGTTTTGCCTTGGCTTGGCTTGTTTGATGTTCTTCATTTAGCAACATGGCCATGTTGATTCCTTTTTGTTCATGGGTTTTTTATGGTATTGGGTGTTTTGGTTTGATTGCACTTTCTCTTTTATTTTTCATTTATTGTGTGTGAATTGTTTTGCAAACCGATTTTATTTTGTTGTCGAATGCAAAGAAATAAATAAAGTAGGGATGAAATCTAAGGCTGTTGCATAGCAACGATTTTGATCTTAGCTGTTTCTCTTTTCTAAAGACAAGCTGAAGGGTCCGCAGCACGCTCAATGTGCTTTTTATTTGCTATTTTTGCTTGAGTAAGTGATGGTTGGGTTGCAGCCTGCAGGTAAGCAGTTTGCCATAAAGCCCGTGGGTGATGTGCTTAATTTCGGTGGCGTTCATTTTTCCATTAATCTTTGATAAGGGTTTTTTTTTAATTTTCGTAAATTTTTCCATTTGGCTGGTTTGCAGTCATTTATTTCAGGCGGCGTCGTACATTCTTACAGGACATCACATTCATTATGGAGTCGTATAATTAATTTTGGTTATATATATTTATATTGCATTGCTGATATTGACAATCTTTTCTAATTTAGGGGTTTCTTACTTGCACTGGGATTTAATCAGGTAGTTGAATATTTTGCTAGAATTTTGCAGGTATGTGATTAATCCGAGGTGGTTTTATTCGGTAGGAGTATATCAAAGTCTATTCTTCTAATTACATAGTGGAAATTGTTTTTTGCAATATTTTAACCCGAGCATCCGAAACAGAGAGACACTTTGTCTTGCCTTCTTGCCTTCGAAACTCAAATCAGTGGCGGTTTCTCAAGCATTGTCTAATCCATGCATTTTGGCTTGGTATTTTTTTGTTCTTTGAATCTTTCTATTCAAGAGTGTTAATTTTTGTTTTAAAATGAACACAAAATTTTAATAATTTAAGAATGAAAAATAAACATGCAATTGGAATTTTTCATGGTAAAATTGAGAGGGATTTTTGTGGTAATATGGAGATGGTTTTTATGGTTCATTGGTAATGTAATGAAGAGAGGAGTTGAGGAATCAACCCACAAACGCTTCTCTCAAAACGAATTTGAAATTAAAACTCACTGTGATTTGTATGCTTCACCTTTCTAAATCAATAAAAGATTAAAAACCTCCCATGTTTTCCTAGTGCTATGAAAAACAAATGTTCCATTAAGGAATACCGAAGTAATGAAATCTCTATCGTATATAATAAGGATTGAGAAAAGCTCGTCGTTAGTGCTAAAATAGAAAAGGTTAAATATGATTATCATATAGATCGGAGACATATAGTTGTCTCGAACACTGGAACTAATAGATAGTTGTTTCAAAGGTATCATATAGATTAGAGACGTATAGCTGTCTCGAACACTGGAACTAATAAATAGTTGTTTCAAATGCCGCGAATGGATTGTGAATAGCACACTCATAGGCACTGATGGGCCTCTCTTCTGTTCATTAAATCATTCTTTACAAAGTCATTGCAAACTCTTACAAATGTATAATGAGAGGGTAATGAGAGGATATCTAATGTTGTTGGGTGTTCTGAATTTTATTGAATTTTATTTGTACCAGAGAAGATTAATTACTTGGTAAAAATTTTACCAAATAAAAATTGATAAGCCTTTGAAATGCAAACTACTAATTATAATCAATTAAAATAATATTTTATGTTATAATCCGTTAAAAAAATTTTCAAACCAAATCAAAGATCAAGCCTTTGAACTGCAAACTAATAATAACATACTTATAAAAATTTCAAACCAGGCAGGGACTACCGCTGCTTGCGGGCCTTGTTTTGATAGGTGCTTGCCTCAGGGATTTCCTAATTTGTGGTGGAGGAGAATATAATTTAAATATGAATATTCTTGTGGGAGAACATTGAATACTTATGTTTAAATAATAATTTTTTATCTATTTATTAATAGAGTCTGCAGTGGAGGGGACTACTGCTGCTTGCGGGCCTTGTTTTGATAGGTGCTTGCCTCAGTAAATTCCTAGTAGTTTGTGGTGGAGGAGAATATAATTTAAATTTGAATATTCTTGTGGGATAACATTGAATACTTATGTTTAAATAAATATTTTTTATTTATTTATTAATAGATCTGGCAGTGGAGGAATATAGTTAAAAGTGGTAGGAATTTGGATAAAAAAATTCAAAATTTTCTGTAGATGCAGTGTTTGAATCATATTTTCGATGGTGAAAATAAATTCAGCACCCTTAAAAATATATGAAACATCTAAAATTATGAATTTTGACAACTTTTACTTAGATTTACAAAATTCCCTATCAATTTTTTTCAAAAACTTCCCTACCTTTCAACATAGGCTACAGCTTTACTAATCGAAACATACGTTATTAACGAGTAGCGTTGATTAAAATTTAGACTTGAATAGTGACATTTCTTTGTGGAGTATTGTTGACAGAGATCATTCTCAATCTCCGTGGCCACGTATTATACCATGCTTTCCATTCTTCCAATCTGCTTTGTCTAATGTTTTTCATTCTCCCGGGTCATTTGCGCGCTGTATGGTTGTTGTATCTGTTTTAAATCCCGGAGTTTCTTGATTGTTGTTTAGCTCCTTCCATTTCAAATAGTTGTGTTTCTTGCTTTTTATTATCGTTTTCAAATCGATGTTTCCCGTTTGTATTTCACATTCCGTAGTTCTAAGTGTTTCGTGTTAGCTGCTTCTTTCTTTTTTAGGTTAAGTTTATAAGTGAGTTTTTTTTTAAATAATTCGTTTTTGTTATAATTTGTCTAAATTTTAGCAAGAATTTATGGAAATCATAAGTTTGACGGGATAAATTCTTTATAATTTAGCAAGAATTTATGGAAATCATAAGTTTGACTGGATAATTTTTTTATAATTGAAGTTCTTTACAATAGAAGCTTCTCAAAAATTTTTGAGACAATTCATATATGTAAACAAAAAATCAATTTAAACAACACAAATAAAATTTCACTACCATTTTTTTTGCCAAACCAAAAATACAATTAAAAAAAAAAAAAAAAAAAAAAAATTCCCCCATACAAATAAAAATAACGATGAAAACTTTCATAGGGAGGAAAGCGGCGAGCTGCGAAAATATGTGATCATTTACAACGCGGGGCTAATAACGCATCCGATCAAGAGGACTTGCAAACTATTTCGATCATAGTTACACATCTGGCCATCAAAAGGAAGAGCAGCAGCATGCGTATTTTTATGTGGTTTATGTAATTTAATTGTAGATTTTTTTTGGAGTAGTTTTTGATTTTTTTTTAGATATAATTTGCCTAAAACCAAGTAGGATTTATTAGAATTATTATATATATATATTTTTATAATTTAAATGTTTAGAAAATTTCCAAATATTAAATCTATATATATATTATAAAATTAATTAAATAACAATTTGATAAAAAAAAAACTCAAATTTCTAATCAAATACTTAAAAAAAATCTAATAATTAGACAACTCCCTGACCCAGTTAAAACTTGAAACTTTGTTGTTGCCCATTGGATGACCCGAATCTACCACTGATATCGAACCATCTTGTTTTTCTTAAAGTCCGTTGCACTGAATGATGAATCCAAATCTTTACAGGGTGTGGTTCCTCTTTTCAAAACATTCCTTTTCCTCGTGCTTCGTTTTAATTTTCAGAGATTCCTAGTGCCTTTTCGCAGCTCTGGAATTAAGCAGTCCGTGTACAAGTTTGATTCATTGATTTTTATCCATGGTCAATCCGCATTGGTGGCTGGCAAAATGAAATCAGTTGGAAGGCTTCACTTTTGCTGGACGAGCTTTGGCTTATTTTCATGGGTCAACTCGCTAGTATTGTTCATCACATGCATGTATCAGGTTGTTTACATGTATTTATATTCACAGTATATTATACAACTTCCGCAATGGATTGAGGCCTACGGTACTTCAGAAATCATGATACACGAACATGAAATTATTATACACAAATATTTTGGGATGGGTGGGTTTTACAAATTTCAATGGTGAATTGATTTGCATTGATTTGCAGTAGTCTTATTCATGTTTAAATTTTAAATTTGTGGGAGTGTTACCTAAACGTTTTTAGTGTACAAAGAGACAAGTGAAATTGTTGACATCTAATCATAGGGATTGGGTGAACAATTGTAATTAATGTAAATAAATAATAGAAAAGATGGAGAGTCTAAAATGTTACTCCCTCTTGTATAGAATAATGAAAAACCTGAATGAATAACATGATTTGATTTGAGGAGTTACCTCCTGGCCTGACATGGTATCAGAGCCAACATCATTTTTGGCTTCCCTCTTTAATTTGTAACTCCTATTATGCCTATTCTGCCTATGTTCTGAATCTTATGTAGACTGACATCTCTTTCACTATTATTCTGCTGATTCTAGCTAGCCTGACAGCTCTCGCACTTCCACTAGTCTGACAGTGTCATTAACAGAACCATACCTCCCATTCGAGAATACACAATCATGGTATAACGCTTCCTGTGTTGCAATATTGTGGCGGTATTATATATAATGTTTGTTTTCATATAACGCTGTTTGGCATTCTGTTTGGCAATCTATGGCCTTCATTGTTGGTTCTTGGCCTACATGTTCTTCAGAGAGCCATATTTTCATATAATATACCTAGAGATGTAGTCTAATTCGAGAATACACAATCATGGTATAACGCTTCCTGTGTTGCAATATTGTGGCGGTATTATATATAATGTTTGTTTTCATATAACGATGTTTGGCATTTTGTTTGGCAATCTTGTGGCCTTCATTGTTGGTTCTTGGCCTACATGTTCTTCAAAGAGCCATATTTTCATATAATATACCTAGAGATGTAGTCTAATGGTGTTCCGTAGGCTCCGTGGTATCGCTGCTTCCATACGTGGTATTGTTGTGGTATATCGTTGTGCTATATCGCTCTACTCCCATACACATTCACGACATTGATTTTTTTCTTATGTAATCATGTCATTCAGGAACCATCTGTAAAGAAAATTGTGACTTGTAAATACTTCGTCTTCATCTTCTTAGGATTCTGAGTGGGCAAAGCTTAGGGCTCGGATGCAGCTCTATTTTAAACACTGCTCCCATACTTCCACGACCCTCGTCCATACCTCAGCCCTTGGCATGGTTGATACGCTGTTGGTATCCACTGAACATCATTGTTGGCTGATATGCTGTTGGTATCACGTGGCTCCTTCCATCAAGTCTACGAAGGCTCCAAGCCAGCCAACGCTGCTAAACCAACTACCCCAGCGATAATACCTCTAAGTTGAACGATGTCCATAAGTTGAATGCTATTGATAAGTTGAAGGTTGTTGAATCTGCTCTGCTGTTGATAAGTTGAACACTGTTGTTGGTCGATAAAAGGTGCATTTTAAAACTCCTAATCATCCTCACATTAATTATCAATCTAGGCAAATCTTCTCATTTCAAGAGTGTACACAATGTGTGGCTGCTATTTACTCATAGAATAATGTTTCTAAATTGCAGTACAAATCTTTTAAATACAAGAGTAAACGGATGCATCTAGTAAATTCCAACTGTAATTAAAGAAAACTCAATCCTTTAATGAAATCAAATCTTACATTCATCAAAGTAACAACAACATCAGTTGAGAGTACAATAGTGATAACTCATCCCTCTTTAACTGATTTAATCTAAATCAAACCCAAACCTCAATAAGAGAGTTTCAACAGCAATGGTTAATACTCTTTACAGTTGATTATATCAAGTGGAATATTTATCTAAGAAACTTAATCTAAAATGAAAGCAAACTGAATCAATGACAATATTGTGAATGATATAAAGTAAAGAGAATTTGTTAACATTGAAAAATAATAAATAGCGCAACGATAAAATCACAAAAAGAAAGAATACTATCAAACCATCACACTTGCGAGAATTCAAAATGTATGACACAAGAAGAGAAGTTGAATCCACTAGAGGTCGAGCCCTTAATTGTCGGCAAAACACTGCTCAGTTACTTCAGAAAATGCGAGGGAACAACAACTTTACTTATATATTAATCATCAACCTAAATGAGCATTACAATATATTCGTGTTCTTCTTGACAGTGAGTCTGTGATTACAATTACAATTACAATAATACAGAAATTCTTCCCCTCCTTTATTCTTACAAAACATCTCCTTTTATAATCGGAAAGGGTAAAAAGATAAATGATAAACATGAGGGATTCGCAACAGTTTTCCATCTTCAGTCTGTGATTACAATTACAATTACAATAATGCAGAAATTCCTCCCCTCCTTTATTCTTACAAAACTTCTCCTTTTATAATCGGAAAGGGTAAAAAGATAAATGATAAACATGAGGGATTCGCAACAGTTTTCCATCTTCAAACATTGTTTCCTTTCCTGCGCTAATCGTGATGATTTGCTTTTGGCCGTATCAGCAACCGCCACATTCCTTCTTTAGCTTGCCTATTCTTGTTGTTCCTTCTTAGGGAACAACATTTGTCCCTTTTGTTGTTTTCATGCATAAAGTAGAGTAATAATTAGCTAAGTTGTAACTGCAGATAATTTCTTCATTTCTTACCATGATTCCTTAATAGATTAGTGCATTGAGATATAGAAAGGATAAGAATAAAGGAAAAGGATGATGAATACATCTTCCATGACCCAACCACTGTTGGTACAACACAGTTTGTAGATATAGTATAACGTTGTCTATATACATTGTATTATTTCAACTGCATTTCTCTTTTGGTATTATTTCAACTGTGTTTCCATCATAATAACAATGTTTGACATGATATAACGCCTTCCCCACATAATACCTTTATCAGAATCAGATTTTCTTTTTGCAGCATAAGTTTGTTTGTTTGTTTGTTTTGTTTTGTTTGTTTTGTTTTGTTTTTTTTTTTTTTACAATGCATTCAATCATATTTAATGTGGGAGTAGTTCTCACTGGCAAGGAGAACTATCCTAAGTGGTCCAGGAAGATAAAACACACCCTCATTTTCAATAAGTTGTGGAAAGGAGTGTGTGTTGGAGACGAAGACAAAGAGCCAAAACAGCTTAACTCAGACAAGGATTTCGCCATTTGGGAAAATAAGAACAACAAGGCCTATGCATTGATTGCAGCATCAGTAAATGAAGAGGTGAGTCGCCATATTTCACCATTTTCAAATGCTTTTAAAGCCTTACAAAAACTGAAGGAACTCTATAACTCACACTCTACACTTGAAGTTGTTCAACTCATGATTAAACTCTTCACTCTTGAATTACAAAATAATGATCATCTTGCTCTTGCATCAGAGGTAAAATCTATAATGCATAATATCAAAGTCACTAATGTTGACCTGGATATTCCTATGATAGCTTTTCTCAAGGCACTTTATCCCACTTACTCAAATTATCTTGAGTCATTGCAAGCAAATGGAAACCTCAAAGATATTACTTTTGATTCCCTTGTAAAAAAAATTCGTTGAAAGAGAGAAATATTTTGAGAAGAAGACAACTCTTGAGTCTTCTGAAGAGCCTTGCTCATAGAGAAAAGAATCTTGGTCACAATTCTTCCAGAGGAAGAGGTGGTCAAAGAGGAAGAGGAAGAAATTTCAAAGGCAAGGGGGGTAGACACTCTCAAGGAGAAAATTCAAATTTGCACTACATACGCTGTAAAATAGATGGATCACATGATGCATCCACATGTAATTTGCCTTGGGACAAAATTGAGTAGGAAATAAATCAACCCAAAGGTAAAACTCATGACAAAGACAAAGGTAAAGCACCTAAATTTGCTCACTATGTTGTGGCAACCCAAAGGTAAAACTCATGACAAAGACAAAGGTAAAACACCTAAATTTGCTCACTATGTTGTGGCACACTGTAATATTGGAGTAAATGAAGGCTTATTTAATGCTTCACTTGCTTCTTGGAAAAATGATTGGTTGCTTGATTCAGGAGCAACTTGCCACATGGCTTTTAGAAGAGATTTTTTTGAAGAATTTACTGACAATGCTAATGGATTAGTATACTTTGTAGACAAATCAAAACTCAAGCCATTAGGGCTTGGCACAATCAGGCTTAAATTGCCTGGTCTTCTAGACTTTCTTCTACATCATGTTTTATATCTCCCACAACTGAGGAGAAACTTAATCTCCTTGGTCCACATCTGCGAGCAAGGACACTCCATTCATATGTTTGATGGCAAGCTTGAGGTGAGAAAAGCATCAGACCACTCACTTGTCATCATGGGGATAGAAGAAGAAAGACTTCTCAAGCTGCAGGGTACCTCTGCTCGTGCAAAAAATTTCTCATACAATTCTCATTATGAAGAAGGTACATTTCCATCAAGTTTATTATGGAATGCTAGATTTGGACACTTGAACTATGACAGTCTTCGCTTGTTGAAGAAAAATGGTGTTGTTGGTTTGCCTACAATTCCTAGGAAACTTAAGGAATGTGATGCTTGAATTCTAGGAAAGCATAGCAAACAGCCTTTTCATGATTCACATTCAAGGGTACATAGAAAACTTAAACTCATTCATTCAAATTTATGTGGTCCAATGCCTGCTCCTTTTGCAAATGGAAATAAATATATGATAACATTCATTGATGACTACACCAGAATGTGTTGGGTTTATTTATTGAAAAACAAATCTGATGCTTTTCAAACATTCAAGAACTTTCATACATGGATTGAAAATGATGCACAATCTCATATTGGCTCTATTCGCATTGATAATAGAAAAGAATACACTTCAAATGAATTTGAAAACTATCTTCACCAACATGGGATCAAACATCAAACAATTGTGCCTTATAATCCCTAATAGAACAGAGTAGTTGAAAGAATGAATAGGAAAATATTTAATATGGTACACTCCATGATGTTTTTCAAAAATGTAAAATTGATGTTTTAGGTTGATGCAGTTCTATGTGTTGTATATGTAAAGAATAGATGTCCATAAAATGCTATTAGAAACAAGACTCCTTATGAAATGTGGTATGGGCACATTCCTTCGGTAAAGCATCTCAGGGTCTTTGGTTCCACCTGTTATGCCTTGATACCAAAGGTACATAGAAACAAACTTGGTGCAAGAATTCGTAAGTGTATCATCCCGGGGTATTCAAACACCTCCAAAGCATACCATCTCTATGATGAAGTCAATAAAAAGTTTGTTGTATCTAGAGATGTAATTTTTCTTGAATCATCCAAAACTGAAAATGTTGCTGAGCGGCAACTTGATTGCTTGGATAGATTCGCAAAGGCAAAATCATTTCAAGAATTTGATAATCAGATTCCACATCTTGAAGGGGGGATTCCTATACTAGATCAACATGTGGAAGCTTCTTCTGAAGAACTCTCTCCCTCGCATGAAACTCCAACAACGGATGATGTTTTAAGTGATGTGATTGATAGAATTGGGAGACTCAATCTTGATTTAGTCCTAACTCAATCAACAACGCAGCCTGGACCACCTGAGAAAGGTCCCCCAAAGTGGCTGACAAAGACACTTGAAAGTGTTCATCCTGATGAGATTGGAAAGACAAGAACGAGAAATTCAAACCGACAAAATGGAGGTGATGTAAATGACTCTAATTCATTTGTTGATATGGATGTTTCTTATGATTGTGAATTGAACTTGTCTACAGATTTTGAACCAACTTCCTTCAAAGAAGTTGCTTCTCAAGATGAATGGAAAGAAGCAATGCAAAAGGAGTATGATGCCCTCATAAAGAACGGCACTTGGAAGCTGGTTGATCCTCCATTAGGAACCAAACCAATTGGCTGCAAGTGGGTCTACAAGAACAAATATAAAGCTGATGGCTCACTTGACAAGCACAAAGCCAGGCTTGTGGCAAAAGGTTTTGCACATAAGGAAGGGGTCGATTATGAGGAGACTTTTTCCCCCATAGCAAAATGGCCTACCATCCAGACACTATTTTCCCTAATAGCTCAGAACAGTTGGAAAGTCCATCAAATGGATGTAAAACTTGATTTCTTCAATGGAGATCTAAAAGAGAATGTTTTTATGTCCCAGCCTGAAGGATTTGTTGTGAAAGAACATGAACATAAAGTATGCAAACTTGTGAAATCCTTGTATGGCCTCAAACAAGCACCGCGAGCCTGGTATGAAAAACCAACTGAGCATCTTTTGAAACTCAATGTCAAACATTATGATCTTGATGATGCAACTTTGTTTGTTAAGAAGGTTGGTAAAACAGTTGTATATCTTGTGGTATATGTAGATGATCTTTTGATGACAGGGAACAATGAAAACTACATTGCATCCATAAAGAAGGAATTGAGGAAACGTTTTGAAATGACTGATTTGGGCTATGTTCATTACTATCTTGGTATTGAAGTAACTCAACATTTGAAGTCCATATTCCTTTCTCAAAAGAAGTACATTGGAGATTTGTTGAACAAGTTTGGCATGAATGAATGCAATCCTCTGACCACTCTAATGGAACAAAACTTAAAGCTCACATCCATTGAAGGAGAAGAATTTAATGATGCAACAAAGTATAGACAGCTTGTAGGAAGTCTCAACTACCTAACTACTACCAAACTAGACATTTCATTTGTTGTTGGAATCCTCTCTAGGTTTATGCAAAAACCTTGTGAGGGACATTGGTCTGCTGCAAAAAGAGTTCTAAAGTACTTGAAGGGAACTCAAGAC